>JAWPHD010005868.1:0-154689 GCA_037043455.1 Cyrtodaria siliqua | reverse complement strand
AAATCTACAGTCCAGGTTACATTTTTTCTTACATTTTTACGTTGAGCGTTAATAAACAATAAAGCCTCCTTATAAAGTTGTAATAAACGCGTGTCTACTATACACAGGCTAACGTCGATGGCTACACGCGCAAACAAATATATGTACAATACTCACAAGACTTTATTTAGTACACATTGCTAACGGACAGGAGATATGATGTCGTAGTGTGTACTGAGTTCATAAAGGAATGAACTACACACGTTTGTGTTACATGTTTGTGTTACATGTACATAACACAAGCACGTTCAAGTCGTTTGTAAACGCAATGTTTTTAACATGGTGGTCAACACTAATTGATAAGCGTACAATGTTTTTGAATTCTGAACAAACTTTTTGCATTAAAAATCAAATTAAGAACGCGTGACATCTTGATAATTTCAAAGTTCACATATACACAACTTTTCCCGGTAGTTTTTGTTATTGTTTACCAGGGCCTTCAGTTCAGGAAACAGAAATTCTTATAATTAGACTAATATTATGGTGCCATGATGCAGCTTTTTTAAAATAGCGTCGTTCAGGATTGTTATTCGCTTTTTGATTATGTTGGATATAATTATTGACGAATATTTGTGATACAAACTATACAAGATAAAACAATAAACAATTTGAATTTGACCTATATAATTTACTGTATTAATACAGGTATTAATAGTGCAATTGCGAACGCCGATTTCTTCCCGGTTGCTGTTTCCAGATTAACCACATTTGTTTTAAAACAATTATTTCGCAATTAAATATGAAAACTACAAACATCTAGTCAGTTAAATCGCCGTAAAACCCCGGCGAGTTCTCACTGGGATTAGCTGGGAATACCGGATTTCATGATATGGATTAGAGCTAAAATCTGTATTTTGGCGGGCTACTGCAAATTTTCTTTTGAAGTAGCCGGACGCGAGATAGAAAAAAGTGGTAATCCGGATCTCGACTTTTGGTAGCCCGCGGGCTCCGGGCAGAGGATTTGTCGGACCCTGTACGTGGATGATATTTTTATGCCCCGGATGGGTCACCTCAACTTTACCAGATTGTTGCTATCAATAAAAGCTCGGACAAGTTTCAAAACCAGCCAGATCGGACAGTAACAGGCGAGTTATGGCCCTTGATTTCGTAAAAAGTGCTATATTTTGCCTCGTTAAGACAGTACGGCTTTCATTTTTCATCTGATCTTAACCAAACCTTACCAGATTGTTAAGTGTCCATAAAAGCTTGTATAAGTATGAAAATCAACCAGATCGGACCAGCAACAGCGGAGTTGTGGCCCTTGATTTAATTTAAAATGCTATATTTTGCCTCTTTAAGTTGATAGGGCCTTCATTTTTATGCCCCATAAAATTTCGGGGGCATATAGTAAGAGCACCGTCTTTCTGTCCGGATTCTGTCTGTCCGTCATTCCGCAGTTCGTGTCCGTGTACCTTCAAAACCCCTGCATGGATTTTTGATTAACTTGGCACAAGTGATCACCATAACAAGTCGATGTGTCACGCTCAAAACCCAGGTCCGTACATCAAAGGTCAAGGTCACACTTGAAGTTCATAGGTCAAAAACAGGTACGCAATTTGGTGTCCTGCAGGGATTTTTAAATAATAAGCAGTTTTGTTCAGTTGCAACATGTACAATTAATAGAAACTATGGTTATATTATGTTAATTTGGTAAGTAACTATATTACAGAATGGAAATTATAATGAATTAACTACAATTCCTCTTGAACTATTACTGTATCTGCTCAGCTTCCGACAGAAGACAATAATCTGGTTTTCGTTTGCACTGACTGGTATACAGTTTGTATGTATGAAGCCGGGACCGAGGCTACATGCTACTGCGCAGCCGCACAGCGCAGGCTTTCCCGAAGATATAAATAGCCGAGAGACGAGCAGACAGAAAGAAGCCGGGACCGAGGTTACATGCTACTGCGCAGCTGCACAGCGCAGGCTTTCCCGAAGATATAAATAGCCGAGAGACGAACAGATAGAAAGAAAATGAAAGCGTTATATACCTGTAGGATTATGGAGTTCCGAATTGCTGCATGTGTTTATTCATTTTACTATTATTTTTAAAATGGACATATGAAAATATGCACTCACATTTTTTTCGTGTACCTAAAATTTCAGCTCGAATTTTGCGAGTATGCGAGCGTTAAGTTCGAGCCCTGCATAACACGACGATGTGCCGCACGCAAAACACAGTTCCGTACCTCAAAGGTCAAGGTCACACAAACTATAGAGTTCATATCTATCCACTGAGCCATGCCAGCCCATCAAGCTGCGATAATTGTATATTCACATGTAAAGAGGTGCACAAATAATAATTTTCACTTGGCCACGTACATAATAAGTTAACAACAATTTACATCAATTCATGTGAGCTTATGAACCGACCACATAGGCTGGACCACGCAGATGGCCAGTGGTGGTCTTTCTGCTGGAGGAAAATGATGGAGCTGTAGACGAGCAATTTGATTGGTGACCATAAACTTACGCATATTCGTCAGATATTTTTAGAACCTGTGAATAAATCTATACTTTTAAAAGTATATATATTATAATATGCCCTGAAAACCTGGATACGGTTTTGATAACAGCTTTGTAGTGTAATTTTGCAATTATTTGGCGGGTTATATTAGTTTCTTTAAGTGACTTGCAATTTCGGCTAGTTTTTGTACGCTCAGTTTGTTCTGTTGGGATGCATCTCTGTAGTGTAAGGAAGCATGCTTTTCTTTTAGAAAAGAGATCCAGGTTCGAGTCCTGGCAGAGGCCTGGCAGATTTACTGAGCTGTACATACAAAACAGTACTTACAAACATTTGCTAAAATCATTCGCATGATTATAGTGTTACTCATTTCATGTGTTCATTGCAGTTACGAATAAATGAAATGAGGTTTTACGTCCCATTGATACATCATATTGTTATATTTGGACAGCAACGTCCGGGGAAATCAGATAAAAATATATTTAAATAGTAATCGCACCGTCCGTCTGTCCGTCCGGATTCTGTCTGTCATCCGAAGCTCGTGTCAAGACCGTAACTTCACAATCCCTGCAGGGATCTTTTAATAACTTGGCACAAATGATCACCATAACAAGACAATGTGTCGCATGCAAAACCCAGGTCCGTACCTGAAAGGTCAAGGTCAAACTTGAAGTTCATAGGTCAAAAACGTACGCAATTTCGTGTCCAGACCGTAACGTCATAACCCCTGCAGGGATTTTTTAATTACTTGGCACAAGCGATCACCGTAACAAGACGATGTGTCGCACGCAAAACCCAGGTCCGTACCTCAAAGGTCAAGGTCACACTTGAAGTTCATAGGTCAAAAACAGGTATGCAATTTTGTGTCCGAACTGTAACGTCACAACCCCTGCAGGGATTTTTAAATAACTTGGCATAAGTGATCACCATAACAAGACGCTGTGTCGCGCGCAAAGTCCATGTCTTCAAGGTCAAGGTCACACTTGGAGGTCAAACGTCAAATTGTGTCCGGTCAATAACTCTGGCATTCATGGACAGATTTTCAAATCACTTGGCACAAGTGCTCACCACAACAAGACGATGTGTTGCGCACAAAATCCAGGTCTGTGGCCCCAAGGTCATGGTCACATTTAGAGGTCAAAGGTCAAGTTGTGTCCGGTCAAAAACTTTTGCATGCCTGGACGGATATTCAAATAACTTGGCACAAGTGCTCACCACAACCAAATGAGGTGTCGTGCACGATTCCAGGTCCATGGCTCCAAGGTCAAGGTCATACTTCAGTGTTTTTTCATGCCTAATTTGGGGCTGTTATTCGGCCCCATTCACAATGCCAAAAAGTATACTTTTTTCACAATTATATCTAAAAAATTCACAATCTGAAAAAAAAAAAAAAATACAGACCAGTAAGGATATTAGTCTTAATATAAGCTGGTGTCAAAAACTAGTCTGTATTTACCAAAAACAAAACTTAAAACCAAGGGATATTAAACTGTGAAAAAAGTTTCTTTTTCTTTTGTTATAATATTTCACAATTTTCACAATTTCTAGAAAAATGCTGCTATTTTTCACAATGGCACAGGCACAGGCTGCATTCACAAAACACATAAAAAAAACGTACTTATAGGTCAAAGGACACTTTGGGGGCATTTATCACTTAGTGATATTTCTTGTTTATATTAAACATATTACATATTGTGATGAAGCAGGAGAATCAAAAAGAGTATGATAATGGACCTTTGGAAACCGCCACGGTACATACGAAATATTGTAGTCTCGGTTTGATTGAGACTGTTCATGAGCAGTAGTGAAATATGCTAGCTTCCGCTCACGCCCTCTAGCCCGGGTTGAGCAGAACTCAATATTCATAAAATCAACAGCACAAAATTTTAACCATCCCGAAGATGGCATGCATATGGCGGTGGACATGGAGGATGTCATGATTTTCAAGAAGTTGACCCATCCATAAACTCTTCCAACTACATTTGCCATAATTTCTTTCACGAATAGTTATACTTCTTAATGTTTATTATACCCATGTTTTTGAAGAAAGAAAAAAAGGGTATATTAAAATCGCCTCCGTTTGTCCGTATTTTCTTTGCTGGACTGGCACATATGCTTGCACTATTTTTCATAAGAAGGTTTTGTATTATTTGTATTTGTCCAGATTCAGTTACAGTTGCAGACAGGGCTAGCACATGACATTTAATGACAGACTTTAACTCCGATGATTGTTTGAAATGAGGTCTGAACTCTATACCCCACTCTAAAACATTGTGCTTCATCAATGACTAGATTATTTTTTCCTGTCTGAAAATTTCCGGTGAGAATGACTTCCGGATGACTAAATATAAAAGATATTTCATTTTTCAATTTCTTTAAGTCACTCTTTGCTGTAAGGCACATGGCGATGTCTCCTAATTTATTTAACTGTTGCTGTATGGTATCATTCAATGGGACAATTAATATTACTAAACATCTAGTATCTGTGAAAGGCAATAGTTCATAGACGAGAGACTTTCCAATTCCAGTCGGTAATGAGCAGATACAGTCCTTACCACCTAGTAATGACTAAAAGACTTACAATGTTCAGATTCAATGTCGTGTTGTATTTGATGATTCCCACGGTCACTATTTCAACCTAAATACGATTGAATCTGTTCAATATAAGCAACATGTTGAAATGAAATGAACAGGGCCTTCCCTGTTTTTCGCAATTGTCTCCAAGGAAAATAAAATTGAAAGTGACCGAAGATAACAAAAATACTGATATTTGGTGCAAAGTAGATTTTTTCCCCTAATTTACCATTTTTAGCTCGAGCTAATGCCGTGGTGCTTTATCCGTCTGTCCATAAACTTTTTTTTGTGGCGACTATTCCTCTGAAACTACTCGACAGATTTTCATGAAACTTCAAAAAAATATAACTCTTGATGTCTAGTTGATCCTAGCAAAAATTCAGGTCAGCCGGAAATTCAAGATGGCCACTAAAGCTAAAAAAAAATATTTTGTGTTGACTACTTCTCAAAAAACATAAGTGATATTGATTTGGAACGTTTATCAAAATCAATGCCATGACACGCAGTTGGTCCTAACCAAAATTAATTTTGATTTGGATGTCAAACATGGCCACCATCGGTCGGCCATCTTTGATTACATAGTTATATATGAAAAACTTGTGGCAACTACTCCGAGACTGCTTGAAGGATATTCATGAAACTTAACAGCAATGTTGCCCTTGATGTGAGAGTTGACCCTAGCAAAATTTCAGGTCTGACGGAAATTCAAGATGGCCACCATGGCTAAAAATAGATTTTTAAAAAGAAAGTTTGTAGCAACTACTTGTTGTTGCATCTACTTCTTGAAAAATATAAGTAATAATGATAAGAGACTTTTTCTAAAATGATCAGCATGACACGATGTTGGTTGAAAATTATTTTGTTTACATAGATTTACATAGTAAAAACTTGTAGTGAATTCTCTTCTGAAACTACTTGACAGAAGGTCCATGGTTCCTGGTCCCCCTTGATACCTGTCTTGTGTGGTTTGTGAATATCAAATAAATCATTTAAAAAAAGAGTCACACACAATGACAGATATGAAGTATTAGCTGCTTGAAGCAGGGGTGTCATTGGATTCCATCCAACTCATTGTTGCCAGGTTTGGACAAGATTTGAATGTAAACACATTATGACAAAATTTATCACATTTACAATACTCCTATAGGAATATTTTTAAATTGCATTATTTTTATTAACACTTTATTACATACATACAAAAACACTTTCATCTTCTTAGCATATTATCTGTGATATCTTATGGACCCCGTATTCATTGGATTCTCTGTAATAAACTCATTTTATCCGAATTTCTGTATATACGAAATTCTGCGTTTCGAACACACTCTGAAAATCATAAAATCGAGGACCTGTTCTTTCACATATTTAAAAGCTTAAATTCGAAATATCTCTGAAGAGGTCAATCAACTACATATTCCCCCATTGAATTATACTTTCAGTGTATGCCTGACCCGATAATGTAATGAGAGGGACAGGTAATCCAGACTAGCTGCAGAGCTACTTTTATGGCGATATCAGTGGAGCGTCGGCTTCACATGCAAGGGGTCCTGAGTTCAAACCCGCTTAGTGGATAATTCTGTGTGTAATTTTTCCGGTCCGATTACAATGGTGGAGAATCCGGGTAGGCATTGTATGAGTTTATTCCCAGAATGGGTTAATTTCTCTGCTCATACTTTATTTTTATATATATAAGCTTACACAATTGCTCATTCATTATTGAATTTAACGACTGCAAAAATGATAAAATGCAAGGCTCTTGCTAACGAGTTCAATAAATTCAATAATGAATGATTCTATTTTACCGGGTATCACAAAACAAAAATACAAGAAACAAGAAATGTCACAGTATTAAAGTGACAAATGCCCCAGAATTGACCTGTAAGTGACCTTGACCTTGAAGCAATATGAAACCAACAGATATATTTAAAAATTATTTAAAAAAATCAAAATATTATTCAAAAAATCAAAAATATTTTTAAAAAAAAGTATTCAAAAAATAAATCAATCAATAGAATTTAAAAAATAAATATATATATTTTTTTTAAAACTTAAAAAAAATCAAATACTGAATCAATCAAATTAAAAAAAAAATTCAAACATGTCTGGATGTGCTTGGAGCCACGACGTCTTGTTGTGGTGAGCAATTGTGTTAAGTAATTTGAAAATCCGTCCAATATTGTCAGAGTTATGAAGCGGACACGATTGTACAGACGAATGGGGACGAACAGTCACGAACGGACAGACAGTGTGACTACTTTGGGGGCATAAAAAGCCTACAAGGAACATGTTTCAGTGTAGCCCTCTTGTACTTCCTATACATGATGTTGCCTTTTGATGATGTATGTTTACATGACCAAGTCGTATGTTGATTCGGAATTTTCCGTAAACCATTAAACTACCTCATTGATTTTCATAATCCTGCATATAAAATGGTTACGGAGAAATATATTTGACTACATGACTATATATTAATGGTTGTATTATTGACTTTTGAACTAAACAAATGTTTCCGAAAATAATGTGTCAAAATAAATAAATGTTTCCGAAAATAATGTGTCAAATTGCATTGGTATGAAATCCAAACAATACACTGGATAGATACCAAGTACATATACAACACGTATGACAAATAATTGTACAATAAAGGGAGATAATTACAAGTTATATACCTTAATATGCCACTAAGTGTATTATAACAAAACCTCATACATTTTGTGGATACCTAAAATACATATCTTATTAATATCATAATCATTACTACTTAGAATAAAACAAATTTTAGATAGATCATTCATCAAGTTAAATGATGGATAACACTGACTTATAGCATTTATCATTTTAGAACTCTCGGTGTCTACCATACAACATTTAAGTACAAAATGAAATTCATCTTCGATATTTTTTTGACATAACCGACATATTCTAGCGGAACTTTATAATGCTGCACTTCTTCAACAAACAATTTGCTGTTGCTAATTCTAATTATTATATTGACTGAAAATTGCACATATAGCTTCAAGCACCACTTCTTCATAGCTGCTGCACAATATTTAAACATGTGGGAATAATTGATTACTTCAGTTAGGAGTTCATATTCGCACCAAAAGTTGTCCTATGGCAACCGCAGGTGCCCTGGGGCTCAATTTTCGTGTGCGGGCAAGCACCTGGGTAGAACAACCGACATTACGCAAGCAAACTGAATGACTTCCTCACATAGATTCCAGGTCCCACTGGGACTCGGACCTACAGTGGTGAGGGTTAAGTGAAGTCAAGTCTTAGACTAACCAACTGGCCACAGACGCCGTAGTAATCTGGAAAAAAGACCCAAAAAACAGCCATTCCTTTTGTTTGTAGAATTTATCCAATGGCAGCTGCAAACAAAATAACGTGTTCTGAATTTATTTAAGAACATGGTACTTGCACTAATTCTCCAATAGCTTGCATTTAATCAAAATTAAGACCACAGTGCCAAAGTGGTAGAGCGTCAGCCTTACAAGTGGCAAGTGGGAGGTCTTATGTTCAATCTTCGGCCGATTTATACCAAAGACTTCATTAAAATGGTACTTGTAGCTCCCTTGCTTGATGCTCAGCCTATAAAGGATAGTTCTATGACTGCTTGGCCTGGTGTCAGTGGGTTAGACATAATGTCATGTGTCTACAGTATCGTATTCCAGTGTGGCAGTACTATAAAGTCCAGCCAAGAGCTCACTGCTTTCATCGTGATAACCGGGTACAGGTAAATGGTGAATAATCGTTCCTTAACCGGGACTCGAACCCAGGTCTCTGGTTTACCGTACCAGGGCTCTAACCACTGAGCTATTGAGGACATCCGGTTAGAAATTGATTATTCACCATTTACCTACACCCCGTTACATAAAACCCCACCAGATGAAATTCGTCCCTGATTTTCTAGTGGAATTAACTCCATACCGTTTCATGCTAACAGACACAGTCCTGGATCTAGGGCGAGCCCCCAATTATAACAGGTGATGAAAAAAATTGTTCCTCAGCCAGGACTCGAACCCAATAAGATATATCAAGACACACGGTAAGGAATTGATTATTCACCATTTACCTCATACATTAATCAAAATTACCAGCTTTATAAATGCAGTTTACCACTGCTTTGACATTGAGCTACTGCTTTTATGTGACAAGGTAGAACGTTTATTTTTTTATGCGGCGTTCGAACCCTACCCTGAGGCTAACAATTTTTTACATGCGAACATCCTTGTAAGCAGATCAGAAAAATAATAATTTTAATTGAATGATGAACATCAGCACAGTATACAAGTTATTTAGAGCTGCCCACAGGTTGAGATGATCGCTATGATTGATTGATTGAATGTTGTTTAACGGCTCATCAACACAGTATAGGTTATTTAGAGCCGCCCCAGAGAGAGGGGAAAGATACATAGGAATCCGGGAACCGTGCCCTACTCTTATTACGGTACCGAATAGATTCCTATGGTTCTTTAACGTGCTCGAGGATAAGACCGATACACGGTACTTCCCGGTTTACGTCCCCATCAGACAGACGAGGTTAAGGGAAAATGTCTTGCCCAAGAACACACTGACGAAACTCAGTGGCACCACGCAGGATTGAACCCGGGGCCTCCGGTTACAAATCCGTCGCGCTAGCGACTGCGCCACGCCACAGCTCGCTATGAGGCAGTGCCGTATTCTTTGAAATGAAAAAAAACTACAGTTAAAATGAAATAAAAAATGCAGATAATGCTCATCATCAAAAGATCCATGATTTGGATTTTTAAAATTTTCGGGGGCATTGATTCAGTAAACTGGCAAAATGGCAGATTTTCAACAATTAACTAACAGAAGTATAAAGCATAGTTCATAATAATTCTGGTTAGCATATTGCTGAGAGAGCAGAATCATCAATCTAGTAAGAGACTAAGACACTCTCTTGAAAGTTTCCTTTAGCTTTACCAATGCACTAGCTACTGCGCTGCAGTTATCAAATAGATACGATCATCATATATACAATGGGTACATTCACAAATCAATCGTTTAAATTAAAGAAAAGTACACGATTATCACCTCAAACTTGTTGTTTTTTTTCAGCAGAGCTGATGCATTCAGCCAGTATTCGCAAGCTTGATGCAGACCAGCAATTGTTTTCAATTGTTTACATCCGGGTTAGCTGGGAAAAAAGGTCCGAGATATTCCGAGTTACTGGCCGGATTCGTATCTAATAGTCTGTCGATATTATAAATAGAATAAATGCAGAAATACCAGTTTTTATGGACAAAAACTTAATACAATTATGTTTAATGATAATTTTCTTGCAAAAATAGTCATTTGTTTATGAACAAAAGTTTGTACAACGTGAATCGGAAATTACGTTTTCGGAAGAGCCATACCCCCCCCCCCTCCCCCCCCCCCCCCCCCCCCCCCTGATATATAGCACAAACAATATTTATGCGCATTGTTTATTCTGGGAAGTAAGTAACGAACAACTTGTCAGTATAGTGTCGATATATGCCACAATGTGGTCAAATATTAGTCATGAATATTGCATGAAACATTGTAATATGATGTAACATACTATTTTCTGGTAACTACATAATGAAAATGAAATGGAATAAAGCACTATAAAAACGATGTACTAAATATTATTAGGCAATATTACGTAATCTAAGTTGTTACACGATTTGTCGTTAATTGGAAATAACTGTTTTGCTATTAAAAACATAAATCGTGTTTATATAATCGTATTGGTACATGTAATATTAATTAGCTATGCCGATTTTCGCCTATTTTCGCAACTTGAGAAATAGAATAAAGTCAGAACGAACGCTATGGTATAGTATGCATATTTATTTATAAATTTATTTGTTTTTTAGGGTGGTTGGTTGGGGGTTGTGGCGGTTTTAGAATGTGCCACTCCGAACTAGCGGTTGTAAAACCCCAGAGCCTGAGTAAAACTGTAACAAATAACGTTTGATGGTGCGCGCACAGCAGTGATGGGGGCCGCCCCGCTGCTGTCGTGAGCCAATGGTATTCGTGTTGGTATAAACACTGAAGCGCGTGATTGGTTATCAACTGAGGGGCTGGTCGTACGTACGGAAAATAAACGGTTTGCATAAATCTCCAATATCTTCGCAATTAGATCGTTTATGCGCATTGTTTATTCTGGGAAGTAAGTAACGAACAACTTGTCAGTATAGTTCGATATATGCCACAATGTGACTGTTTATTCACGAGAGTGTGGATGTATTTCATGGTCAAATAATAGTCATGAATATTGCATGAAACATTGTAATATGATGTAACATACTATTTTCCGGTAATTACATAATGAAAATGAAATGGAATGAAGCACTATAAAAACGATGTACTAAATATTATTAGGCAATATTACGTAATCTAAGTTGTTACACGATTTGTCGTTAATTGGAAATAACTGTTTTGCTATTAAAAACATAAATCGTGTTTATATAATCGTATTGGTACATGTAATATTAATTAGCTATGGCGATTTTCGCCAATCTCATCAGACAATTTGACTGATGAAATAGCCATATGGAAAGGAAAGAGCCACTGACCTTGGCATATATCGAAAGAACTAAGCGTATTATATTCAAATGTTTTAGAGAAATGCACATTATACCTTAACGTGTCTAAAAAATGAACGAACATGAACCCATGATTCATTCCTGACTTAAATGCACACACTAACAAAAATAATTCACATATATTGAAATCACTAAACAAAACTAATTCGTATACGTTGAATATCTCTCACTAATTGTAAAGTTCAAATTCAGAATGTCTATTTCACTAGAGTTGTTTGTCTTTGTATTTTTTTTTTATTTTTTTTTGTTTTTTTGTTTTTTTTTACTTTCCAGCCAATCTACATAGTAGTGGCCCATTTATTACTGATTTACAACATGAGCAAATTATATACAATTTTTACACATCAATCAAACATAACAACAATTACAATATATAATAACATAAATTTAGTCCTTTCTTTCTGAATCTTTCTCACTTCTGATAGAATGATGTGTGAATTAGGCAATTGTCATTAATGGGCTCACATTACTGCAAAACAATTAAGGAAGTATTAAAATGAATGACAGTGTGTATTGACAATTCCTTTGCATATTTATTATATTTGGTAAAGAGAATTTAAATTATAGAAAATGTCATGTGTCAAGGTCCTGGTTACTATTCGCAATTATTATATAAACCAATAAATATAATTTCTGTAATAATATGATAAAAACACCAGTTGTATGGACATTAACTTATTATCTATGATTTATATGTAGAAGGCTTAATCTTGAAGTAAAGTTTTATATTTATGCCAAGTTTTATCAAAAGAATTTACTGTGTCACTTTTTATTGCTGTGTATTTACGAGCTTTGAATGTATATTTAAGTCTATTATGAGGTGCAGTAATTGAAAGTGGAGAATTAAGTTTTTTTGCAGAAAATATATAGTATTTAATTTCAAGTATGATAGAGTTATCTGCTATAGTAAACTGCTCTCCCATGTTAAATATAAACAACTCCTCAATAAAAGGTAAAATTATGTTGTTCCTTCTCAGCCAACTTTGTATTTTTTGAAGAAATGATTTTGTTGCAGGACATGTCCATAGTAGGTGAATTATGGTTTCCTCTTGATTACAATATGAGCAAATAGGGCTTGGAATAGCGTTTATGGTATACAAGTATTTTTTGGTTGGTAATATTCGGTGGATGATTCTGGTTTGAAACCATTGTAATGTAGAACTGAATTTAAACTTGAAAGGTGATAAAAATATGTCTTTCCATGATTCATTCGAAATATTATAGATTTGTTCCCATTTTGTTTTTGATGTTGGAAGTTCATCATTTTTATTTAAAATGTTATAGAAGTCTTTACAACCTTTAATTGACTTGTAATATATACTAATATGGTTTGGCAGTATTGGATTGTGTACTTTTTTGTTGATCATGCTAACATTATTATTTTTTGCAAAGTTTTTGATTGTTTGAGTTATTCCATTGAACTGTAGAAAATTTGTTTTTATGTTATATATTTTTTTAAAGTCAGTTTCTGTGTAAATTTCTCCATTTTCTGAAACAAGATCATTGATAAAATAAATACCCTTATCATTCCATGTTTTATTTACTATAGGCATTCCTCCAACACACAAACTATCATTTTGAAATAAGGGAGTATTTAGGAATTGTTCTAAAGTTGTGATTTTATCATTTTTTATAATGTGAGTGTGTGATATAAGAACATCCTGCCAGAACTTGTTTCTTGTTTTATTGATCATTATTTCTGTTAAGGAGTTTCCATAGTTTGCTAAATTATTTATGTTTATGTCATTTTCTATAATAGTTGTCCAACTACCGCCGACTCGTATTAATCTTCTTATCCATGTTGCTTTAAGAGCTGAAATAAATGCCTTAAGGTTTATCATTTTTAAACCCCCCTTCAAAGTATTGTTTTACTACAACTGATTGTTTTATTTTTGCTGTTCCATTCCACAAAAAGTCATAAAATATAGAATTTAGCTCTTTAATTACTTTTTCTATTGGATTTGGTAATGCAATAAATAAATGATTTAAAATTGGTAATAGTAACGTTTTAATAACGGTTATTTTCCCTAAAGGAGTTAAATATCTTCTCTTCCAAAGTTTAATTATATTTTTTATCTTAACAATTTTTTCATTGTAATTAATTGTATTCATTTTGTCTAAATCTATGTGAAAATGAATTCCAAGTAGTTTAAAATCAGTTTTTCCCCAGTTAAGTTTCCATTTCGTTTTAATTGCCAGAGAACTGTATTTTTTTATTCCAATCCATACAACCTGTGTTTTATCAAAATTAACACGTAAACCTGATATTTTTGCAAAATCGGATAATTCATTAAGTGTTTGATGTAGTGAAGACTCAGAGCCATCCAGAATTGCAGATGTATCGTCTGCATATTGAGAGATTTTAAACTCGGTGTTATTGATAGTAATACCTTTGATATTTTTATTGTTTCTTTTTTTTTATTGCTAGTATTTCAGAGCATAATATAAAGATATACGGAGAAAGAGGGTCACCTTGTCGGCAGCCCCTACCTATATTAAAAAAAGATGAAATATTACCACCCTGGGTGACTGCTAGCAAAGCATTTTTATACAGGACATGAATCCACGATATTATCGAGTCACCAAATCCAAAAAACTTCATAACCTTATTAATAAAATTCCAGGATAAAGAATCAAAAGCTTTTTTAAAATCAACAAGTAAAAGTAAACCTGGTAAATTATTATCCTCTGCATATTGCATTATGTCATATAAAATTCTCGTATTTTCCCCTACATATCGACCCGCTATGAAGCCTGTTTGATCTTTATTGATTAGTTTATTTAAAGTTGTTTTTAGTCTGTTGGCTATTGCTCCAGATGCTATTTTATATATAGTATTAAGAAGAGATATGGGTCTATAGTTTTTTACTTGGTAACGCGATTTGTTTTCTTTTGGAATACATGTAATGATGCCTTGTATTTGAGTGACTGAAAGTTCATCATGTAAAAAACCATAGTTAATTGATCTGACTACAAAATGTCCAATCTGACCCCAGAAAACCTTAAAAAAATCAGCATTAAAACCATCAGTGCCAGGGCTCTTATTATTTGCCATATTTTTAAGCGATATTGTGGCTTGTAGATATGTCAAAAGTCCTTCAATATTGGAAGATTCTTCTATATTTAGTTTTGGAACTGTGTAACCCGATAACTCTGTTTCTAAGTTAAAATCTAAAAGTTCAGAATCTCTACTGCTATAAAGTGTTTGATAAAATAGTTTTGTTTCTTCTAAAATTGTAACTTGATCTTTAATAAATGTCCCATCTTCTTTTTCAATTTTCGGTATTATTTTACTAGAATATGTATTTTTTTCCAAATTACAAAAGTATTTTGATGGTTTTTCATCATCTTCTATTATCTTTGCATGTGTTCTTATTAATATTCCCTGCATTTTTATTTTTCTTAATTGCACTAATGACTCCTTTAGTGTTTCTAAATCTTCTACGTTACTTTAGGATAAATCATTTTCCATTTTTTCTATATCCTCTACTAACTGTCTTTCTCTTTTTTCATTTTCTTTTTTTTTAAAACATGAATAAGAAATTGATTTGCCCCTAATTTCCATTAACAAAGTTTCTAAAAATAATTGATCATTAATGGTTAATTGAATTTGATCATTTGGAATGTTTTTTATATTTTCAGTTTCATAAACTGGTAAAGAATATTGAATTTTAACATCATTTATTTTTTCATTAATAATTGTTAAATAATTTATATCTTGCAACAAACTGTTGTTATGTTTCCATAGTGGCTTTCCTTTTTTAAAAGGTGTAAATGTTATATTTAAAATAACCATTGAATGGTCAGATCTGTAACTTGGTGCAATAATACATTTATTAACTGAAGATAAAAGAGTCTCAGAAATTAAAAAAAAATCAAGCCTGGCTTGTTTTAAAGGATTTTTTCGTCTCCACGTAAATCTTCGAGTATCTGGATTTTGATCTCTGAATGGGTCAATCAAATTATATTGGTTTATTAATTCTAATAATTTTGTATTTGATTTTGCATTATTTATATGTTTATAGTTAAAATAATCTAATTTCGGGTCCTGAACTATATTAAAATCACCACAGAACACAACTGATGAGTTATTGAATGAATAAGCTTGCGAAAATAGGCTCTCAAAAAATAAAGGACAATCATTATTTGGTCCGTATAAGGAAACCAACGTGAATCTGTTATTATCAACTGTTAAATCAACTACTAAATAATTTCCTTGAGGATCACTAATTTGATTATGTACTTTATAATCTATATTTTTATTAAATAACACTGCTACACCTCTTGAGTTTGAAGAGTGTGAAGAAAATAAACAATGGCTACCCCATTGTGATTCAATAAAATTTTCAGTACTGGCCGTTGAATGAACATCCTGCAGGCAATATATATCGCAACTTTTTGATTTTAGGTAATTAAAGACGTCGAGTCTTTTCTGAACATTCCCAAGGCCTTGGCAATTGACAGATAATATCTTAAGTTCCATAATTGCTGCAAACAAGTGTCAACACATCACCACACACATAGGAGTCATTTTTTAGTAAATAAGTAGCAAAAGAAATAATAGAAAAAATGTGCAAGAAGTGCATTATATTCTAACTGGAACACAAAAACTCTGAAAAATACTTTCAAAATATCTATATCGTTTGGATTTTTAAAAAAAAAAAAGAAAAAAGTATATATAAACTAGATCTATTATATCAGCAAAGTAAAAAGTTATAAAAAATAAATTCCAACTATAATTGCATATCCAAACATGCGAGTGTATATGCATAAAGGTAAACGACCATTTAAATACCAGTTTATAAATATCCAACAGACAGTCTGATAGACACTACATTCATGAATATGTGTGTTGAATTAAAGTTACATTAAATTATGGGACAGGTGGATACCTGCATAGAACCATCTGCGTATTGTAGAGCATAAACATGTATATACAACTGATTAACTGCATGGAATCAGTATTTGAAATTTGATAAGACAGACAGACAGACAGACACCTGCATGGTACTATCTGTGACTATTTCTTTTAAAGATACTGCTTGAGATACCGGTAAGCATAAAATCTACGTATGTATATGTGGACAATTGCATCCTGATTACTTTTCTAACAGACGGACAGACAGACAGACAGACGACAGTCTGCCTTTTACATTCTACGAGGGGATAATTAGGTACAAAATCAATATTAACACGACAACAGTAGGACCAATACAAATTATACAGCTATGGACGATAACTGTATAGTAACTCACCAATCATAAATATCCTATTACACTAATCCAATAAGTCATAATTTATAGTAATCCCATATTTATATCACAATTGAGTCCTTTCTCTGTCTATATAGTTTTCACAGTGTACCCATTATTAAATCTAATTGAGTCCTTTCTCTGTCTATAGTATTCACAGTTACACATGATTAAATCCAGTTCAGATGTGTATTCAGTAAAGTAATGTAAACACTGTGTTGTTATAATCATATAGCACGGTATGTAACAGTTAATGCTCATAAAAGGTTGTGATTTCTTGATCCTCCAATTAACTGTCCAAATATGCCTATTTAGCATAGGCTATAATTGTATGTAAATAAAAAATGATCACACACACACACATATATAGGAAAATACACAATATGGCAAAAATAACTATTAATTTTGATTTAAATCCAAGTCTGTTTTTCTAGATACTGTCACATAAAATAAACACAGATAGATACCCACTTGAAACTATGAATTGCAGATTGAAATACTATAACACAAAAACAAAATATATTCCAACTTTAAGTATCGTCACATTTGTTAATTATATATTAAATGATAAATCCTGACATCTGGGTTAAATGTAAATGTTTGTTCAAAAGTGAACTACTTCTTGAGAACGTCTTCCACATTGTCAAACAGGTCAAATCGATATCGCCTTTCCGTTGATGCTCGTCCGTAAACGTACCCGTTGAAATACCACGCCTGTGTGATGGTAGGATGGTCAGATAGGCGTTTAATAAGTCCGGCGTTCAGTTTGGTAACGTCATCCACTATACGATGCCCCATGGTTTTAAATGCAGTCCTGTGTACCATGACATTTTTTTTCTCAGTGTTGTTGGTAAACTTGATAAGCACTGGCTTGGCGTGACCCTCCTTGCCGGGTATTCTGTGAATGGCTAGAATCTTACTTGGGTCAAGTGTAACCTCCTTTTTCTTAAGTAGCTTAGACGGACGCGATAATATGGCTTTTTGACGTTAATCGTGAGATTTATTAATGACCGCAAAAATGTCCTTCCTAACAGTATTATGTCAGCGCAAAAATTTAATGTTCCAATTATTGATTGCAGATCCCGAAGTGTGATTTTATCTGTCGACAGATGCCGATCAATTAAGCGTTCGCCGCGAACCAATTTGTCCCGAGGGAGCCTTACTTCCATTAGCACCGAATCCAGTTCGTAACCCACGAAAGTTATGACGTTACGTGATATAACAGTATTTTCCTCTGCCATTTGCAGCCCAATATCGGCGCAAAATTCTAGAAATGTATTCAGGTAAATCTGCCCCGTTGACCGTGTCTCTGAAATTAATAAGAAGTCATCCAAAATTTGAATAACTTCCGGACTATTTAACTTCTCTTTTGCGACCCATTTGAGAGCACGGCTAAACGCTTCAAATATCTGGCAAGATGACGCGCACCCCATTTGCATACAGCGGTCGTAATAAAATTGATTTCTCCATTGAAAAACAAATAAATTGTATTGCTCTGGCTTGACCGGAATAACACGGAATGCTGATTTGATGTCACATTTAGACATGAAGCATCCATTACCAATTCGCTTAATTGCCTCGATATCATCGTAAATGCCTGCGTAGTGTATAACTTTGAGTTCTTGGTCAATGCCGTCGTTTATTGAATTACCGTGTGGATAACTTAAATGATGTATTAGCCTGTATTTTCCAGGGTTGTTTCGCTTTTCGACTAAACCTATCGGTGATAATTGAAAATCCGGAAAGGGCGGATTTATGAATGGGCCTACGATCTTACCGCTTTTTATTTCATGATCGATGTGTTTGTCAATAATTTCGGGGTTTTGATACGCCGATTTTAAATTTGTGTGGGTGATTCCCGTTAAAGCCCATGTCAAAACCATTTTTAAAACCGTTTAATAGAAACTGATTATGTTGGTATCCTTGCAGCCAGAATTCTAGACGGTCGACTTTAATTTGACTTTGGAGGTTCATCGCGAGCTGGGATTGGACCTGGGCCGGGGCACGGGCTTCTATTCGCGGGACGTGCGGCTGTTTTGTTTCCGTTGAACAGGTCGTTTCTATACTGCGCTGAGCGTTGTAGGTTTTGAAAACGACTTTTGATACGAAAAGAAATATTCATGGGACGGTTGCAGTTAACCACTGGATGCTGACCTTTACAGTTAAAACATGCATGTTGAAAGGAACATAGGTTCCCTTTGCTGCACCCCATGCCTCTGTGATAGGGAAAGCAGACGCCAGCTGGCATTTTTTTACGCTTATTTTGTGAACTTTGGGTTGATCTGGAATATGATAAAGCGGCATGTGTTTCATGCAGGGTCGCTTTGATATACAGCTCTAGGTCAGTGCTTCCCCACGCTGCTAAGTCTAATGCGACTTGCTGCAGAAATGATTCGTCGTAAAAGACCAATCCTTGTTTTTTGCGGCCAATTCGTTTACTGTTTGGAAATGTGCAATAAATAGCTAGATAAATGTTCCAGGCCTTACGCCATTGGTCGATATGCAAGGAACGCTTTGGCTTGTTTTGCGGTACGCAAACGAGTTGTGGCGAATGGCTTACATTGTCAATTTTAAATGCATACGTTTCATCATTGCCGTACTTGTCAGACAATAGTGTACGGAGATCTACAAACTCATTAGCCCATATCTTTGATTTTATCTTTTCTGAAATCATGGCGTCAACTGGCATTGATACGCTTGTAAACGATGTGTGTGCATTAGACTTACCTGTTATTTTGCCGACTAATGAGTTAACATTGTCATCTATGATGACATTTTCAGTTGTTTTGCCTTAGAGGCCAGAGCCTTTTCTACTATTTCGGACAGTGAGGTTGTGACTCTTTGAGTGACATTTTCTGTTATTTCCCTTATTAAATTAGCAGGTAAAACTGATACTTCCCCTGATTTGCTGGTGGTTTTCTTTGTTGACCTTATCGGCATCGGGCTGTCCTTGCTGTTCATTTTCTTTGGGGCCATTCTCTGAAATAGTGAATACAGCGAGGGACACCATGTTTAGTGAAATACCGCTCTATAATAAGGCACTTAACGCCTCAAATGTATGAGAGGGCACTAAAATACCACTCTATCATAAGGCACTTAACGCCTCGAATGTATGAGAGGGCACTAAAATACCGCTCTATCATAAGGCACGTAACGCCTCGAATGTATGAGAGGGCACTAAAATACCACTCTATAATCGGGCACTTAACGCCTCGAATGTATGAGAGGGGACTAAAATACCGCTCTATAATAAGGCACTTAACTCCTCTATGTATGAGATGGCACTAAAATACCGCTCTATAATCGGGCACTTAACGCCTCGATGTATGAGAGGGCACTAAAAACACCGCTCTATAAAAAGGCACATAACGCCTCTATGTATGCGAGAGGCACTAAAACGAGACCGTAGTAAGGCACTTGACGCCTCTATGTATGAGAGGGCACTAAACGCCGCTCTATGATAAGGCACTCGACGCCTCTGTGTATGAGAGGGAACTAAATAGACAATGCTCTGTAAAAAGGCACTTGACGTAATAAGGCACTTGAAGCCTCTTTGTATGAGAGGGAACTAAACAATGCTCTGTAATAATAAGGCACTAGTTGCCACTATATATGAGAGGAAACTAGAAGCTGCTCTGTAGTAATGCGCATGACGCCTCTCTGTATGATATGGTCTTAACGGTTACGTGTGTGCAAGGAAACACTAGATAACGCTCTTTTCCAATGCGCATGAGTGGGAGTGTACATGATATTTGGTAATTATAAAGAGGGGAGCTTAAACAGTATTTAATAACGTTTCGTTTCTTCGAGAGAAATACAGTGAAAGTCTTCTGTATTTTCTAATGAACATTATATTATTGACAGTATATGCTATGCAATATGCTGGTACATTTCTGAAGGGCGCCTCTGAGACTCTTATAGAGATAGTATTGCCCTTTATTGGTAAGGTGTACCCCATCAGAAATAAACTTGTCCCTGCAACACTTTCCTTCTGTGGGAAAGGGGAATTTGTTGTTATGAGACCAAAAGCTAGCGTAATTGTAGGCAAGTTCCCGTCTCAAGATGTCGTTTACGATTCGGGCCTTGTGATTGTACATTTTCCAGTTTCTGTGTCCCTCGAATCTTGGCAATAGCTGACAAACTACGATTGACACTACACCATATCTATGATGAAGCAATGACACAAAGCTCACTAATCCAGCCGCGATTTGTTCTGGCGATGTGTCAAATCGAGATGGTCTTAAGTCGTTGTCACCGAGCATAAGAACTACAGCATCGGGACTACACTGTCGCACTTTGCCGATAATTCGCCTAACTGAGGACAAGGTCATGCCACCTTTCGCACAAAAGCTTACATTCCAGGATTGTTCTAATTTGAAATCCTGTCTCAACCGGGTATCTATAGCATTCTTTATGTAAACTTCAAGACGCCTGGGGATTGAATGTCCCAGTATCATGGCGTTCAATGGCATTTTTACAATATGATAATATATTTGTATGTGTATAGTAATATAGTGTGCACTTGCCTGATAATGACTATTCCGCAATCCTAGAATATCCTTTTATAATTTTTGTACAATGTGCCACTCCGAACTAGCGGTTGTAAAAACCCAGAGCCTGAGTAAAACTGTTACAAATAACGTTTGATGGTGCGCGCACAGCAGTGATGGGGGCCGCCCCGCTGCTGTCGTGAGCCAATGGTATTCGTGTTGGTATAAACACTGAAGCGCGTGATTGGTTATCAACTGAGGGGCTGGTCGTACGTACGGAGAATAAACGGTTTGCATAAATCTCCAATATCTTCGCAATTAGATCGTTTTCAAAAGAAGCTTTCAGTTTAGAGACATACTGAATGAATGTGGCCTACACTAATTGAATAAATAAAATGTATTGTATTTTCAGTACATAAACATCTTAATAGATATATATATATCAGGCTATCTTTTTTGGTCAATAGTTTTATCTTTATATATTTACATTGATTTCTAATTACTACTTAATTTTTTCATCTTTCATCAATTTTTGAGCACACTATGACCTATTTATGTGTCGACGTGCCATAAAACACCATTCATTCATTCATTCATTCTACACGTTTTAAGTGTACCCATTTCGCATCAGAAAGCGGCGCTATAACAAAACACGGACATATTTAAATGGTGTTTGGTGGTTTGTCAACACATGAAGTGTTATTTTGAGCCGTTCCAGAAGAAGGGTTTGAGATACGCGCAATTCCGAGAACTTGGCTTATTCGGAATGATAAAAATATGCCTATGGTCATTTAACGTGCTCGGAATATGCGAGATAGACACGTGTACGTCCCTATCCGACAGACGAGGCTTCGTTTCTTCATCTTCATCTTCCATCATTTTTTGCGCACAATATGACCTATTTATATGTCGAAGTTCCGTAAAACAACATTCATTCATTCATTACCATTTTTTCTATTTAATTTGCAGTAATTGCGTACATTGTTTTATATTTTATATATTTATATATATATACAGAAAACATTAACAAAATCAATCTACATACTGTATATACTATTAGCCAGTATTGCGTTAATGTACATAACTGTCTTTTAAGAGTTTACATAACCTCCGAATAGGCGAACATAATTCATCACAAATCTAGTAATAATGTGTGTGGCCACGTGGACTAAAAATTAAGAACTAACACATTTTGTTTTGCCTTTTTTTGTGTACATTTTACTCTCAAAATCAATAGCATGTTTTAATAAAACACAAATAACTAAACAATTAAACATTAATAGACAGTCTTCCTATCTGAAAGTGCAGCCCCGTGATTTTTACTGTCCAACGGCAGGGTACGAAACGTCCAACGGCAGGGTACAACACGTCCAAAGGCATGGGTACGAAACGTCCAACTGTATGGTACGAAACGTACCCAAAACTGGGTACGAAACAACCAGGGTACGAAACGTGCAAGGTACAAAACGTCCTGTACCCATAATTACGTCCCAGTGTTGATGTATACTGTCTAATCCTATTATCGTCTGGCAAAAAAACACTGAATGTTATACCGCCGAACGCATAAGATATCCATCAATATGCGTTACCTATTATCATTTTTTGATACTGGAGCTGGATACTGGGCGCCGCCATTTTGAAAGTCACGTGACTATAGAATGTAATTCCGAAAGCAAATACAGTCTTTGAAGTATGCCTGTACTAAGCACATTCTGGGAGAAAAATAGTAATCCACAATAGGTTGATTAGGGAAATCTCAACCTCGGGATCAAAATTGCAACCAGTACTTGGCATTGCCTCTTCCCTAGTCAGCGGCGTACCATGGCATACTCCAGTACTCACGTGAGTAACATCGGAATCTGAACTTGAAAAAAAAAGAAGTCTTAAAAGTCAAAATCTGCACCAGATTGCGCAAATCGTTGTTTTTATTTCAAAATATTCTCGGGGCCCCGGACTATCACAACCTGACTTCTATGGTGACGTGATTTACAAACTTCGTAAGATCCATGGTCATGATCACTTTCATAATATCTTTGTTAAACTGTGCACCACCTGTCGCAGATTTGTTTTTATTTTGCTATGAAATGGATTTCATGTTGAGTCTTTCACCAGATACCCAGGCAGATGTTATTGAAGCTTTTAATGACACCTCTCGGTATCTGGATGACATACTGAACATTGACAACCCTTTCTTTCCAACTATGGTTCATAATATTTATCCTAAAGAACTTCGGCTAAATAAAGAAAATATATCTGATAATAACGCTTCTTTTCTTGATTTAGATCTCTCGATTGAAAATGGTAAAATAATTAGCAAAATCTATGACAAGAGAGATGATTTTAATTTTGACATTGTTAATTATCCCCACTTGGATTGGGATGTTCCCCGAGCAACTTCTTATGGGGTGTATCTGTCTCAACTTATTCGTTTTTCTAGAGCTTGTACTCGAGTTGAGGACTTTAATATTCGTAATCTTTGTATAACTAAAAAGTTACTCAATCAGGGTTACCGTTACCATTAACTTCGTAAAACCTTTGCAAAATTTATTATCGTAACCCTGATCTTCTTTCCAAATATAAATGTAATGTAAGGACTCTTCTGCGACAAGGACTATCACAACCTGACTTCTATGGTGATGTGATTTATAAACTTAGTAAGATTCTAGGTCATGATCACTTTCATACTATTGTTGTTAAACTTGTTAAAAAGTTTATCAAAAGAGGTTATGACCCTATCATTTTGCAACGTACTGCATGCTTGGTGGTGGACCCTTTTACAACTCGCCACTATGCTTTCCTCTTTAATTGTACGATGACCGGACAGGCTGTGGACCCTATGATGACGCCTACCTAAAGCCCATTGGGACGGTGGCGCTTAATGTTTGTCCATGATCTTTCCTGTCGTGCCCTTAATGGTGTATTCTCTTACTGCTCTAAGTACCTTCATTGTGGCTTTCTAGGCTATTGTTTTTTTGTATTATATTTACACGAGCATATTTGTGTTTTACTTATATTGCCTATTGATGCTGCCTTGTTGGTTAGAGATTAGATCATGGCGGGGATTTCTTTATTTACACTGTCCTGTTTTAATGGGATGACAGTAGGGTAAGTGTGAGGTTTGTGCACCCTAGAACCGGTTTAAGCCCCCAGTGGCCTACTTTGCCACTGACCGTTCCAAGGCGGTAGCCCTATTGTCAACCCTTTTGTGTTTGTGATGTCGTTTGCATTTTTTATTACTTTTACCTTTTCGTTTGTCTGCTTGCATGTTTGTTTTTGTGTTTTGTGGTTGACTGTCGTCCTTGAATGCTGCTATCCCTGTCTGATATTTGTATCCTTCTTGTTAAAAGATTTATCAAAAGAGGTTATGACCCTATCATTTTGCAACGCACTGCATGCTTGGTGGTGGACCTATTTACGGTTCGCCACTATGCTTTCCTCTTTCATTGTGCGATGACCGGACAGGCTGTGGACCCTATGATGACGTCTACCTAAAAGGACGGTGACGTTTGATGTTTGTCTTTAATCTTGTGTTGTCGTGCCGCCAATGGTTTGTTCTCCTGTTGCTCTGGCTTCTGCCAAGTCATTGAGTACCTTCTTCGTGGCTTTCGAGGCTATTTTTTTTTTGTATTTACGGGCATCTTTGTATTTTACTTATATTGCCTATCAATGCTGCCTTGTTGGTTAGAGAATAGTTCATGGCGGGGATTTCTTTATGTACACTGTCCCATTAAGATGGTAATGACAGTAGCGTAAGTGTGAGGTTTGGTGCACCCTGGAACCTGGTTTAAACCCCCCAGTGGCCTGTTTTTGTCACTGACCGTTCCAAGGCGATAGCCATATTGTCAACCCTTATGTGTTTGTGATGTCTTATTTGGCATTTTATTCATCTTTAAAGGTGTTCTTTGTTTCTGTGTGTGTGCAAGAACCGTAACTCTGTCATCATTAAAATTATAGTTATTGTCCTTTGTAATTTTATACTTAGAATTTTTGTCCGTAGCATATCTTCAAAACTACTTATGCGTCTGCAATGAAACTTCACGCAATTATAGAGGGCAATGCGAGGAAGTGCAGAGTGTAAGAACCGTAACGCTGTCATCATTTAAATTAGAGTTATTGTCCTTTGTAATTTTATACTTAACATTTTTGTCCGTAGCATATCTTCAAAACTACTGATGGGACTGCAATGAAACTTCACACAGTAATACAGGGCAATGAGAGAAAGTACAGATTACAAGTACCGTAACTCTGTCATCATTCACATTAGAGTTATTGGCCTTTGTAATTTTATACTTAGAAGTTTTATCTGGAGCATAAACTACTAATGGAATTTCAAATTGAAAACTGCTAACTGCTGTGTGATACAGGGCCATATGATTATCAAATGCGTTGTGAAGACCATATCTTTTATATTCTAGACTGTCGTATATCTCTTGTATGAAACTAATTAATTGTGATTCGTAGCTGTGTTTAGAGCCATGTTGGAAGTTGTATAGAAATAAATATTGATAAAGGTGATCCTTTGGGAGCAACAAACACAATTAAGAGAATAAAGCAGCAGATTCGGTTTTATTGAGTCTGTTCATGAGAAGTAATGAAAGAAGCAACACCTCTCACGCCCCCTAGCACCGGCTTAAGCGGTATTCTACTTCAAAACCACCTATATTGGGCTCGTTGGTCCCAAAGGACCAGTACAAATAACACTACTGATTCATAGCACGGGGAGACTTTTTACAGCCGCCACTCTGCACTAAACAAACGCTAGTGTGAATGTTAATAAACACTGATAAAGGTGATCCTTCGGGAGAAGTTTATTTCTATCTGAGTGAGACGTCATGTTTGTTAAAATCATGTGCTCGATGATCTTGCTGGTTATGCATGTTAGGGATATTGGTCTGTAATTTGATGCTTTGCATTTTGATCCTTTTTAAAATAATGGGGTTTGGTCAGGTTGGTAATAACCGTTAATATTGTGACTATAGAATTGAGATTTTCAAAATATGTTAGATCTATATATACACCTCATCGTCAATAGATTTAGAAACGGTGCACATATGTTGTAAACTTTGGCTGTTGTTGGCCGGGTAGCTACTTTAAGGAGAAGTTTTGGTAACACCATGTACTGTAATGTTTATGGTTGACATTTGTGAAGTATTACTGAAGACGTATTTAGTGTTATTATATAACCTAAAAATTAACGCGTTTTCATTGGCTAAAAAGTAATTTTTTAGAAAAAATATCTAGCGATATTGACCTGTTTTTTTGATATTGACCTGTTTTTTTGATATTGACCTGTTTTATATAATTGTTTTTTTGATATTGACCTGTTTTATATAATTGTAAATTGAGGGTTATATAATAAAACAGTTATG
The DNA here is from genome assembly GCA_037043455.1 of Cyrtodaria siliqua. Lineage (NCBI taxonomy): Eukaryota > Metazoa > Mollusca > Bivalvia > Adapedonta > Hiatellidae > Cyrtodaria > Cyrtodaria siliqua. The sequence continues at coordinate 127,902 of JAWPHD010005868.1, read as the reverse complement.
GACTTTTCAGCTGTTATACATGATGTTGATATGTACCAAAAAATCATTATTGACCTCGGCTATCGCCTCGGTCAATAATGATTTTTTTGGTGCATATCACATCATGTATAACAGCTGAAAAGTCCATAATTGTATATTATTTGTTCAGCTAAGTGACTAAGTTTGAGTGGTTTGGGGGGCGAAAATACTGCTTGGAATTGTCTATTTTGGGATACTGCATTAGTCAGTTAGGTTAACCGACGAAAGATGAAGAAATTAAGTAGTAATTAAAAATTAATGTTAATATTTAAAGACAAAACTATTAAAAAATAAGGGATGATATGGTAGTAATATAAACTATATATGTAAATCAACAAATGCCCGTCAACGGGTATATAAACAAGTAAATATATATAAGAACACATTATAATGATCTATATAGTCTGCCTTCCTTCAGGAAATCTAAAACAAGACTAACATCTATAGTATCAAATAACTCGTTCATAGTATTAACATTGTAGTACCTTTGACAACAAGATGAGATTGACCGTTAACGGTGCAAAGCAGGGTATGCATAATGAATGAATGGTGTTTTACGGCACGTCGACTCATAAATAGGTCATATTGTGCGCTAAAACTGATGAAAGATGAAGTAGTAATTAAAATTAATGTAAATATATAAATATAAAACTATTTACAAATAAGGGATGATATGGTAGTATTGTAAACTGTGTATATGTTATGCGCAAAATGAGAATATGGACAATTCCGGAACTGCTCTGCGCAAAGTAAGAATTCTTAAAATGCGCGGCATTATCGGAATTCTCAAAATGCGCGGTTCAATTCCGGAATAGTCGGTGCGCAAAGTAGGAATTGGGACAAAGTAAGAATATTTTCGTTATCGTCAGTGCGCAAAGTAGGAAATGGAACAAAGTAGAAATATTTTCGTTAATCATATTTGCGAGTATACAATTTGATTTGTGTTTACTTCATTCAAATAGTCAGCATATCAGCAGTATATTAGTATAAGAAATTATAAAGTAAAATGGCTATTTAATCCAGAAAATATTATGCATACGTCAGTAGGTGAGGCTAATGAATCTAAAACAATTCTAGTTTGAATCATGCGTACGTATAGTTAAAATCACTAAGTTTGCTAAATGCGTTTGACAAAAGAGCATACAAATACTTAAATGTGTGTGTTTATTTTAAGCCGACAACCGTGGGTGTGCTTACATACCGATTAGGATATCCGCGTTTTACATTCCGGATAGAAAGCATTTTCTTGCATTCGGGATAAGGCTTTCCGCGTTTTACTTTGAATTGAATTGGCTTTTAAGGCGCACCAACACATGAAAGGTTATATGGCGCCTAACAGGAATGAACATGCCAGGCACATCCTCCACTTGCATCAAGATAAAATATGTAGAATGGGTCTAGAACTGCAGAGTTGCTGCAAATTATATAGTACTTTTACGATGGAGCCACGTTTCCACGTTTGCGTACGCGGTGTCATGACCTTGAATGAGCATGGTAAAAAATGAAAAAATGAATAAGAATGGGGTGGAGGGTTGGGGGGTCCTACCTCTGCATGTGATGGTGTGTTTGCAGTGGTTGTATTCTACCCCGGCAACCTCACGGGGATCCGCGTATTACATGGTGGATGGATGCAAGAATATTCATAATCGCTAAATATTAAATTAATAACTAACTCAGAACACAATAATAACTAACTCAGAACGCAATAATAGCTAACGTTGCGACGTAATTACTAAAGTGACGTCAAGTGAAGTTCAAGTAAGCGAATAACTTTGCGAAATCATATATAAAATTATTTTCATTGTTTTCTCTTCATCGATATCTTAAATAATGTTGCAAGTTAAAGTCGCGTTTTAAAACGACAGCAACACGTTGATTACTCTTAGTTATTTCTGCATACCAACTTGTTTTTTTCATGAAAAGGCAATGAAACAGTGATTTTCGATTCAACAGATAGAACTGTCTTACTTAATTATTCCGACATATTACGTAGTATTACATAATTTTCTTTGATAAGCAGAAACTTTAACCATACTCACGGCATGTGTAGGTGAAACGTAATTAAATGGGCAAATAATGTACTTTTAATAAAGTGTATTGTCATGCAACCTCGTTTGAAATAATTAAAAATAGTTCAGTTGAATTTTCTTACCAAATATTATGGAACCTGGAAAGTATTGTTGAAGTTAGGACAATTGTTTAGTAAATAATTAAGTTTATGTTAATCATACGCGATACTTAACTATGAATTATCTGTTCGTCGCAGATGGATGAAGCAAAATAAGCATATTAAAATGAAATATAAGTAGGTTTAAAATTAGCATCTTCCTATACACATCATAACACAAATTCTTACTTTGCGCAAAACATTCTCAAATTGTGCAGTGACACTTAATGCGTGGTTTATATATTTTACCCCATTGCGCTATTCCGGAATAGTCCTGCGCAATTCCGGAATCGTTGCGCATTTTAACAATTCTTACTTTGCGCAGAGCAATTCCGGAATCGTCAATATTCTTACTCTGCGTAGAACATATAAATTACGAATAGACGTTGATCGTGTTAATCCAGTGAGATGCGAGCTGCTTCATGTTGAATTTTTTCTAAAGTGTCTTTTTCGTATTGTGTGCAGCCGTCCCAAATAACAGAAGCATATTCAAGTATTGGTCTCAAAAACGATAAATATATTTGGTTTAAAGCTTAACGATTGATTAAAAACTTTATTTTCCGCATACATTGCAAATTAAAATTTCGTTTTTATCATACTTAATTTCTACCCAAACTGCGTCAATTGAGGGGTTTTCTAATTCAGGGTTGCGTTTAGCCACTAATAATTTAGAGACATACGTTAAAAGCCCGCTAGAATGCGCAGATTTATCCAAATGATAATTATAGAATCCCTCTAACTGCAAAAATTCATTACTTACATCAACTGTTAAATGTGTTTCAGTAAAACAAAGTATGTCAAAATCAAGAAGATTATGTTCTATATATTCGATTTTGTTTCGTATACTTCTAATATTGAGGTGTGCTACAGATAAACTGTGTTGTATTTCACTATTGACCGGGGTTTTCAGCAACATCTCCAGACATAATAACAAGCGTTGCAAACGTTAAATTAAGAATGCTTCTGCCAAGAACAATGAGACACAAACTAACGTAAGGAGTGATATAGGTTTTAAACATGTTCAATGTAAGAATAAAGTCTAACAAAACTGAATTGCATTTAAACACTTCAGAAAATAATATGCGATTAGACCTGTTATAAAAATTTCCGATTGCCATCCTCCATGCACTTATGTCGTTACCCATTAGGTAATAAAATTGTTCTGAAACTTGGATTAGACAATCGGGAATTTAGGTACCGTGACAACGACTACAAGCAAAACATCACCACACAGCATGATTCAAAGAAGTTAAAAGAAGATACTGAAGGAACGATGAAAAGACACGAGTACACACACTCGTGGAAAAAACACTCGAGTTAATAGAAAAAATATAATAATGATTAACATTATAGTAAGATATTTGTGTACCAGCCGGAGACCAAACAAAAAATTCACAATTTATATAGACATGTCTTTCAAAATACAAATAATGCTTCTTAATTAGAAAGGATTATAACAAATCAAAAAATCAACAACAAAAAGCAAAAGAAAACAAGTATACAACTGTAAATGAAAATAATTAGAATAATATACATTTACACTCCCATATGTATGCACACAAATGTATTCATACGCATATTTACACGATATACATACATACACGTATACCAATATTTACATAACACATACACATATATATGTATATATATATACACATATATATATATACACGTACACATATACACATATACACACATACATATAGACACATACATACATATACACACATGCCTACACACATATACAACTACATGCACATACCAAATATAAATACACATACATACATATAAACACATACACCTACGATATAAACGTACACATAAACCTACCTACACGTAAACCTGCATATATGTATTCATTAATACGCATCTACACATGAGTGCAAATATTCGCGTACACTCGTACATACGCCAACGACAATGATATACATATATATATATACATATACATACACACACACGTACAGACACATATGCACACCTATACACATATATATAAACACACACATATACATATACATATACACAGTTACCTAAATATATATACACATACACACACATACATACATACACACACATGTTTACATACATACACACATACATACACACACATACACGCATATAGGTAGCACTTACTCGGTGTTTTTATATACTAATAGTAATATTTTACATGTATATACCATTGAAAGGTTCATTAAGATTATCGAAAAACATATATAGTAAGTACTTATTATATAATAAGCACCAATTACACAATTTGAATATACCAACCATGAAACTGCAGTACCAACACTCGACAATTAATCTGACTAAAGTAGAATACCGCTTAATCCGGTGCTAGTGAGCGTAAGAGGTGTGGCATCAACATTACCTCTCATGAACAGACTCAATAAAACCGAGTCTGCTAGACTCAATAAAACCGAGTCTGCTAGACTCAATAAAACCGAGTCTCTACTTTATTCTCTTAGCTGTGTTTGTTGCTCCCATAAGATCACCTTTATCAGTATTTATTTGCATACATTATGCACCTGGATGCCAGTCCATATGAGCTTGATCATTGTCCTAAAGTGAAACGAGATGTGCAACTTCGGTTGATTGAAATGTCAAGGTAAGAGGTAATTGTAAGAATTGCAATATGTCACTGGAAGAAAGACAAATTAATCAACTCGCATATCAATCAAAATAAGATTGACACATCGCAGTTTTCTGCTCAAAGGTAGAAAAACTCGTTAGAGAATCTATATGGACATGGTACGGCCCAATGGTTGTAATGTCAAAAAGGGCTTATATGCCATTATGGCTTTTTGGCAGTATAACGCGCTTTGACGCTACGTCAAATTAAGACTGAAGATGTAAAGGTGTTAAATATTTGAAAAATGCCTGAGGCCGAAATATTGAAAAACGATTGGATTTTATATATTAAATAAAAGTTCTGAACATAATGTTATTTCAGTTACGGACCTTTTTCGAGTCTAATGTAAATCTGGTAGGGGCTGGTGGAGAGAGAATTTGTATATATACCTGTAAAACACTGTTAGACATTCACAGTGATAGTATGTTCTAAAAATAAATTGAAACGGCCAATGATTTCGGACGAAGTTCATTACTTACACGGTATATATACAAAGTATTGTGTAGATTATGTCGTAAATCGTCTTGATCGGTTTACACAATATATTATGTCACTGAGATTTAGCCAATATGAATCCCTATTGCATGAAATTACTGGTGTTATTCAATTTTGTATCACATGTCGACGCCCATTTGTGTACGAGGTAAACATAATAAATCATAAAAGAATTTCATTAATTGTGTTTTGTTTTTTCTTTGTTTACAAAAATAATAAAGAATATTCACATATGCAATTAGTACAGCTTGATTCTGTCTAAGTCTAATAAAAGTGAAATATATTTTATATGCGTACGAGTTTTATTTTATTTTATTTATTTCTTGTTTTTATTTCATACCTCACTAATCTAACCAAACGTTGCACATTTGAATTCCAACTTGATGTTTCTGTTATTAATTGAACAGAGCAAAACCAATACATTTTTCCACATTTATTAACTGAATTCAATGTAATTTGACAAACACACGTAAAGTATCAAAACGGTACTGTTTTAATTCAATTTCAACTAAAATAAAATGGTGAGGTAAATCGTGAATGACTCTTTGATTTTTACTGTTAGAGTTATCTTCCCATAGTACAAATAAGGAATATGGATTTTTTGGACTCCACATCTAATCCCAAAGTTCAAATATGGAATATGGATTGATTGGACTCTAGATACCAGATGGAGTACAATATGAAAATAATATATACTGAACCAAACAGCTAACGCACCAGTAGACAATACCTGTAATATCTCAGTAATAACAATTAATAAATCAAAACAAATTTAATTCTGAACGAGACAAATATCTTGTCAATAACGACTGTAAATTTAAAAAAAAATCATCCAAATCACCTGTCTCCAACGGTACCAGTCTGCATATACTAAGTGCATACATCGAAGATGCGTTAGCTGTTTGGTTCGGTAAAGATGTTTTGTATTAAAGCAACTGTTTTGAGTACAATAGTGAAAAATGTTATTGTCACATGGGTAAAAGGACAAATAGATTGTTGTTAGATTTATACAGGTGTGAAATAAAAACTCTTCTGTCGTTGGGATAGTTTTTGTTATCTCTATAATTTATAATTCTCTCGCTGGGAGAGTTTCTGTTATTCAAAGTTGGAATTGGTAATATATATCCTCAGGTTGTTGAATTTCATGAATAACTTCAAGTTGTTCACCGGAGTTGTCCGGGATAATTACAAACTCTTCTGTCGTTGGGAGAGTTTCTGTTATCTCTATAATGTCTAACTCTCTCGCTGTGAGAGTTTCTGTTATCTCTTTAAACATACGAGACTTTTTCCTGAAATTATAAAAATAAAAACAAAACGTTAATCAATATTGAAATGACGGGAAGTGTGTCTAAAACAGTGTTATAATACTTTATATAACATGGACATGATAGTTTGATAGTTATATATTGACTGGCTGCCGTCCCAGTGGTTATTATTTCTTTTAATATTTTGCAATCGGAATCAATATAAAATCTCAAAATCCCAAACATTTCTGAATAGCTCTGAACCACTGATGATTCAAAGGGGACTTAATGCAAACCATTTTATTTGATGATAGCTTGAGTTGTCTCAAGTAGTATAAACATGAACAAACATAAGGACGTTATTTACGTCACGGTTTTTTTTTACAGCAACTTAGGTTACCGTAATTATTAAGTAAGTAAGGTAATCAAGGTGAGTGAGCGAGCGAGCGAGCGGGCGGGCGGGCGTGCGGGCGGGCGGGCGGGAGGTAGGGAGGGAGGGAGGGAGGGAGGGAGGGAGTGAGTGGTGAGTGAGTGAGTGAGTGAGCGATATAATCGGCATAGCCAATCTTCATTGATGCCCTTATTTAAGCTTCATGAACAGTACAAAATAAAATGAAATAAAACGGTCGCCTTAAATATCTATATCCAGCCTATTGTATTGATGGAGGAGTAGGGGAGGGGATAGAGAGAATGTGGTAGTAATTCAAGGTTTGGTATACAGTTGCAGAATTGGAACTCATAACATCCGGAGTAATTTTGTTTCGCATGTATTTAACGTTCCTCAACAAGGTACGAGAACGTTTTATGGGGATATTTCTTTCAGTAATTGAGTTAAAACTGATTGATTATTTTCATCATTTTTCCTCAATGCACGTGCTCATCATTGCAATGTGGTCGTATTATATACATTATCATAGTATCAGTACCCTGTTTTACACAGCTGGAACGTCTTTAAGAAATATAAAAAGAACGGACAGGGAAAGTAGCATTCAAGGAGGACAGTCAACCACAAAACACAGAAACAAACACGCAAACAGACAAAGTTGAAACAAGAAGGCAAAAGTAATATGCAATGCAAACGACATCACAAACACAAAATGGTTGACAATAGGGCTACCGCCTTGGAACGGTCAGTGGCAAAGTAGTTTGGATTGTTTACACTCAAAGCATTTAAATTAATTAATGATTTATTATATAATAATTAAATTACATTTTCCTTCTCCCAAATAATGTTTTAATTGATATGCACAAATATTGAAGCAGTCTCTTTTGTATGATGATGTTTGTCAAGATAATCTAATTTCTCCCAGCAATATTATCTAATAGTGTTCCAGATACTAGTAATATGTTATAATATGCACAAATCATACTCAATGACGTCATTATTTATAGTTAGATGAAAGATTGTATGGATCATCAGTCGTGTGACTCTATGTTTGTATAGTCAATATGTTGCCTCATGGTCCAATATGTTGCCTCATGGTCCAATCTGGCCAAATAGCATTTTGAAAATAAAAAACTTTCAAAAAACGTAGACCACAAGAAAAATAGAATATTGAAACAACAGAAATACCTGTTCCTCCAGTATATCGGGCCGTATTATAGACAAATAGCTAGATACATATAAGACGAAATCTTCTTTGGAATAAATTAATCCTGATTATTCCGTCACATTTTTTCACAACACATATTTTATTACAGTGTGTCACTGTGCATTGTTATAAGTGTAAGTGAATTATTATTATGTCATTATATTGTAAAAATTGAGTGCTAATGTAAACCTTAATCAGGGATATAATACTTGATCAATTACTAAAGGGAATGATTAATGTAACGATGATAATTATTTTAATAATAAATTCCATCACTGCAGTGATTGATAGTTTATTAGATCACTGGTTGAAATAATTGCCATCGCTATTGCTTTATAGTTTAACAGATAACTTATTAATATAAATGCCATCGTTATTGCTTTATAGATTAGTAGATAACTGATTAACATAATTGCCATTGTTATTGCTTTATAGTTTAGTAGATAACTGATTAATATAAGTGCCATTGTTATTGCTTTATAGTTTAGTAGATTACTTACTAATGTAATGTTCATTGTAACAGTGATTTATAGTTTAATATATTACTTATTAATATAACGATCAGTGATTTATAGTTTAGTAGATTACCTATTAATATAACGATCAGTATTACAATGATTTAAAGTTAGTAGATTATTATTAATGTAACAATAAGTATTACAGTGATTTAAAGTTTAGTAGGTTACTTTTTTTTTGTTTTTGATAATTTTATTCAGACAGTTGTGTACATAAATACATGATATAAATACGTGTACATGCATACATGATATAAATACGAACACATTTTAGGCAAAAATTGCATATAAGAATACATTCAATGAAACTAGATTGAGAAGAACAGACATGGAATGAAATCTGTACAAACTAAAGTAACATTAATATACACCTTTAAAGCATCAGTATTAAAAGGTGGAATAAACGTTGTGAATGTTATGGTTTAATTGTTAAAGATATTATTCACAGTGTTCCATCTCGCTTTGATAGCATTAGATTTCTTTTCAGGGTACATAAACAATGAGAATAATTCAAGGTGTTTATATCTCTTCAAATGCTCAATAAAAAGGCTATAATTTGTGAGATATTGTTTCAGTTTACAGGAGTAGACGTAACTTTTAACAAGAGGCCCAAGAGGGCCTGTGGACGCTCTACTGGCTAAAACAGCTCTTATAGATTTAGATAGATATAGCTAGATATAGCTCTCTCTTCTCCTATAGATTTAACAAAGACAAATACAATATAGCATTTTTCAACAAATCAAGGGCCATAACTCTGTTATTACTAACAAGATCTAGCTAGTTTTCGAAATTGTCCAAGATTTCATTGATATACCGCGCTTGGCACAACTAGACATCATACTGAAGCTTCCTGCCAAATTTCGTAGAAATCCAACAAGCCGTTTAAGGAGTAGCGCCGATAAGAAATTTAAAATAAAAATGTCAAAGGGCCATAACTCCGTCAAAAATCAGCGAACTGGAACAAAAGCGTGATATGCACAACTAGACATCTTACCGATGCTTCCTGCCAAGTTTCGTCGAAATTCAACAAGGCATTTAGGATGAGTAGCGCCGACAAGAAATTTTAAAGTCAGTGTCAAGTAATTAAAAAGATAATGAAAAAAAATTATAAAAATAAAAAAAATTCATATCAATCAAAAAAAAAAAAGATTTAAAAAAAAAAAAAAAAAATTAAAAAAAAAAAAAATTAAAAAAAATTGCAATTGAAAAAAAAAGAAGAAAAATCAAATTAAAAACTAAAAAAAACAAAAAAACAGCTTTTGCCTATACAAGCCTAAGTAAAACTGACCCCCAGGGTGGGGCCAAATATGACCAATAGGTCACCATTTGAACCATAGAAGACCATAAGCTTATAGCAAATGCAAAATATTAAACCTCTGGCTCTTGCAGTTTCAGAGAAGAAGATTTTTTAAGTTTTTCCCTATACATGTCTATGTAAAACATGTGACCCTTGAGGCGGGGTCAAATGTGACCCGAGGGTCACAATTTGAACAAACTTGGTAAAGGACCATAAGCTTATAGCAAATGCAAGATATTTAACCTTAAGCTGTTGCAGTTCCAGAGAAGAAGATTTTTTTCAGTTTTTCCCTATACCAGCATTTATGTAAAACTGTGACCCCGGGGCGGGGCAAGATGTGACACCAGGGTCACCATTTGAACAAACTTGGTAAAGGACCATAAGCTTATAATAAATGTTTAATATCAAACCTCTGGCTCTTGTAGTTTCCGAGAAGAAGATTTTTAAAAAAAAAAGATCCTATATAAGTCTATGTAAAACTGTGACCCTTGGGGCGGGGACAAATTTGACCCCAGGGTCAGCATTTGAACAAACTTAGTAGGAACCATAAGCTGATGCTACATGTAATACATGAGAGCTCTGTGCCATGTGGTTCCAGAGAAGAAGATTTTTTTCATTTTTGCCTATACAAGCCTATGTAAAACTGTGACCCCCGGGGTGGGGCCAAATGTGACCCCTGGGTCACCATTTGAACAAACTTGGTAGAGGACCACAAGCTTATAGCAAATGCAAAATATTAAACCCCTGGCTCTTGCAGTTTCAGAGAAGAAGATATCACGGTTTGTCGTTCAATTGTAAACAATAATTTCACTCGCACTTCGGCTCGTGAAATTGTTGTTTACAATTGAACTCCAAACCGTGATATATTAAACGATAATTCACAGTAAACGATGTTCTATTTCTTAAATATAACGATCAGTATTACAGTGATTTAAAGTTTAGTAGATTACTTAATACAACGATCAGTATAACAGTGATTTATAATTTAGTAGATTACTTATTTATATAATGGTCAATCACGATAAATCACTCAAACGATTACCATATTAATTAATATTAATATTAATAATAAACTCACATTTAGCTATGGCAAAACCATTGGGGAAATGATCGATGAAGCATCGGATGTTTCAGACCATCTGAAATGTAAACAACAAAGAAAACGGCTATAAGTTATAACTTGAATTGTAGTATATAGTTAGGTCTCAGTCGAGAACTCATGAATTTCAAATAATCACTTTTTACAACCGGCTTTCAAACAGTGATGTAGGAATCACGTTGTTCGTAACGTCCCGTTGGGTAACACATTAGTGTCGCGTCGCGTCCCGTCGCGTAACACATTTTTGTTACTTGCATTCCTCAAATAGTTTTGAATGGGTTCTTCCCAATCTTCATATACATATAACAACTGATGACCTTATGTCCCTGTAAACACCCATTGTTGATTTCCTAATTTATTACAGAATTATGGCCCTTTGTTTGACTTAGAATTTAGGCGGGGTATACATCACTTTCAGTGATAGTTCCAGTTGAGAATGTCATTCTTTTAAATCTAGTTAAACACGCTAAATAATCCTAATGCTAGCGGCGTAGCGTTAACTTTGAGAAAACATGAAAACCACATTTAAAATTTCAAAGTAGTCATTGAAGGTGGGTAAATCATTAACAAAATATTCTTTAAATTTAAATAGGGACAATCCGGGTAAATACGGACGAGTGTTTTTGTTTTCCTCAAGTTCAACGCTTTCACCACTGACGTTGGTATCCAAATCGTTTCTCTCTGATACATATGCCAGAGATAACTAAAACCATTGGAAATCATTGTTGGGACTCGTAGGTATTTACTCGGATGCCTTGTTTTAAATAATAAACAGATATGCAATTTAATAGTTTAGTTTTTGGAGAGACTATTTCGCGGTTTGGGTCTGGTTAACGAAGTCCAAGAAACACAAACACCACATAGCTTTTTTTTAATCATTTTTCATATTTCTCAAAAAATGAGGCCTGCTTTTCGGAAAATTGTATCTCGCTCGATTTCAAGCATTGTTACGGTGTTGATGATCCTAGGTAGCTATTTTATGCACCGAAGTAACCTGAGTGAGTATACAGGTGTATACACAGAAGTACACAATTGGGTACCCAGGTATAAAAACGACCAATTCATTAAACTTCTTGTACTATACACACACAACATGCGTTTTAAACAATCCCGAGACACTTTTTAATAGTCCCTTCCCATACGAACTCTCCTGATGTAGCGCAATATGGCATCATGTTTATACTACTGCTTGCATGTTTGGTTAGAGATTGCTGCGCGCCATCACTTCAAAACACTCACCGCCACCCTAAATAGTTGTTATTACGCAAAGACGATTGGTTAACATGAACTTACCGCACCAATTGGACTATGAACGCACCCACGTAGGATGTGACGCATATACCGAATCTACATTTCGTGTCGCACCGTGAAAAAGGAAATATGCCTTTTTCGAAAGAATTGGGTGGCGGGAAAAACATCGACATTAAGGCCAAATATGATTACCACGGTCTGGATATTTACTCCCCAAAATAATTTAAAGATCACACAAATTAACAGCAATACGTAGTTTATAATTAAAATCTTGGATTTCATATCCATATAAACAGTTAATACATTTATGTCACGTAACAACTGAAAATTCTAATACACCCGCACTATATAGCCTAGTTTAAAATATCTCGTTATATTTAAGAAATAGAACATCGTTTACTGTGAATTATCGTTTAATATATCACGGTTTGGAGTTCAATTGTAGACAGTAATTTCACGAGCCCGAAACAAAACATGGTCCTTCAATTATTTTGAGGAGTATATATTGAATACAATAAATTGTATGCACTGGGATACGACGTTTTTTGTGTGATTTTCTCAGTGAAGAAATTCCGCAACTGTCACGATTTTCTGTTATGCGTATCAGCTTTAATGAAAGTACATATTTAGACCTGAAGCAAAGGAACTATCACAGAATTATTAGAACCTATAATAACCATATTTCTATTTATTAACCCGCCAAATAACGGCAAAATTACACTACAAAACCGCTTGTTAAAACTCTATCCAGTTGTACAGGTCATATCATAATGTATATGTGCTGTTAAAACTATAGGTTTATTCACCAGTTCTAAAATATCCGTGAAGGAATAAGCGTAAAATGAATTATGAGTTGGTAACTCTTAATTCGGCGCTCCAGTTTTGGTTTTTGGGGTTTGGCCTGGCAGATTTAAGCTGTTTTTATTGTGTCTATATAGTTTAGATTCTCAAAATATGTAAGTTATATATAGAGGATCTTAAACGAGTTCCCATTTCATATAAGATTTATGAAACGGGTTATGAATTATTTTAATTTTAACGAGCCTTTTGGCGAGTTAAAATTAAAAATAATTCATAACGAGTTTCATAAATCATATATGGAATGGGAACGGGTTTAAGATCCTTTGTATCACATAACATTGCAATCAAATTAGTAAAAATTAATTCAGATGGACATAGAACCGCCACGACGTCAAACACAATTTAGCGCCAAAATGTCATAAAATATGTGACGTCGTAACGTCGCGTCTCACACATAACGTTGCGTATAAAAGAGTTCGTGTTTTACCTCTTTACAAAATAGCAGTTTACGCCAACTTTTTAACAAACCAACCACAGTGTTTTGTATAACGTGCATTATGTTTTATAAGCTGTCACAAATAATAAGTTTTATGACTCAGATCTGGGTGAATTTGTAATAAATAAAATAGTTTCAGTTAATAAACTTGCGTAGTGTTACAGGTTTAACTCAACCAATCAAAATCGTTCCAGGTTGTATTACACGTGTGTCATACAATAGAATATTAAATGGGTGTTCGACACTGCTAACAAGGGACGTTATATATATATATACCGCGTCGTCAGTAGGTTTAGAAACGATGTACATATGTTGTAAAAGTTGTCTGTTGTTGGCGGGATAGCTACTTTAATATGCAAGAATTGTTATTGCTGCCATTTTCCTCTTTTTGAAAATAAGTGTAAAGTACTTACTCCACTTCATCTTTAAAGTTCTTGAACGGTTCCCGGGCACACATTACCCAACATCCCGCACATAACATCACTAGCATGCACAGCGCTAATGCTGGTGGTAGGATAAGGGTCAGTATTGTTCCATATGGTACAATACCACAATCCGTCTCTTCGCATCTATGTGAGATAATGATGTACATATTCTTAGAAATGTATTGCATGTGTGCTCCTTTACTTTACTTACTTTTAAAGAGAGTACATCTTTTTTTTCAGAAGAATCTACAATTTAAAGGGACACATGGCAATCTTGATTTTTTGAAAACTCGCGGCGTCCCGTTAGTTTTTCTAAAAAACATGCATTATTTCAATCATTAATAATAATTAAAAGAATAGTATAAGCCAAATTGTTTTTGTATACTACTGACTTTTGATAATACTGCACCAATAATATATTCCAACATTTGGTAAAAATAACATAGAAAATTGAAAAATCAAAATTTTACTTAATGATATGCAAGCAGGTTTAAAATAAGTAGAGACGTTAATATTGATGCTTGATAAAAACTTCAAGATTGCCGTGTGTCCCTTTAAAACAAGTTTCAGTTCATGATAAAAATGTCATATCAACCAAACTATTGTATTCGCACCATTTTGTTCTAAAATTTAAATTCACCAACGATTTTGAGTGGAATCAATCGTAAAAGTCTTATTTTAACCTAGCATAGAACATATTAATGTGTAAAATGAATTTCCTTGTAAACAGGGGATCATGTTTAAGCTCATTCATTAGGATTAGACGCTTTAGAGTAGAAACAATCATTATGTTTTAAATGTAAAGTCTGCGCCCTAGATACCTCTGCGCCCTAGACACCCACGAAGCCCGATGCCCTTTACAAATATGACCTACATTGGTCAACACAATAGATTTTAATGTATTCGTTAATAAAGATACATGACTATTTTTAATGACCGTTTGCACATGGAATTGACTCTCTCTTCGGCAGTCCTATTTCGCAAATAGTTAGAGACCTTTATCAGCAGTAGACACAAGGGCCGAATAATTGTATTCATTTATTCCATACCCAAATGTTTTACCGTCAACATTTAGAAACATAATTGTATTCAAAGACATGTTGTTATCTCAATCTTCCGCTCAGCTTTGATAAGGAGTTTTTTTTATAATATTCAGGGCCTACAAGAGGCATGCAGTGATTGTTATCCGGGTATTTTGAGATATATCGAGTAGCGAACAAAAAAAGCTTAAATTCTACACAGATTCATTGTGTGACCAAGTAGCATTGTTTAACTGCTGTTAAGCGAACAGACAAAATTCTACACAGGTTCATCGTGTGACCAAATAGCATCGTTTAACTGCTGTTAAGCGAACAGACAAGAAACATAGCTTACATTCTACAAATGAACAAAAGAAAGCTTGGTTTAAACATGGTTTAACTCAGACGATATACAGAATATTGGGCAGCGGGCAATCATCAAGAAATAGCATAGTTTAAATGAAATCCATATATATCGAGTAAAGAACAAACAAAATCTATCCGTTTGAGGCATATATCCGGGTATTTTGAGATGCGAACAGAAGAACAATAATATAGCAGTTCAATTGTTAATATTCAGACATATATCGAGTAGCGAACAAAAAAAGCTTAAATTCTACACAGATTCATTGTGTGACCAAGTAGCATTGTTTAACTGCTGTTAAGCGAACAGACAAAATTCTACACAGGTTCATCGTGTGATCAAATAGCATCGTTCAACTGCTGTTAAGCGAACAGACAAGAAACATAGCTTACATTCTACAAATGAACAAAAGAAAGCTTGGTTTAACAGACATCAAGAAATATCGAGCAAAAACAAATAAGCGCTGCTTAAATTATATCCACAGACGAACACATTAGAGACGAATAAATTGGTGTTCTGGATAAAAAGAACACGGTTAACCAAGGATAGCGAGTTGCGAACAGATGCCAAAAACATGGTTTAACTCAGACGATATACAGAATATTGGGCAGCGGGCAATCATCAAGAAATAGCATAGTTTAAATGAAATCCATATATATCGAGTAAAGAACAAACAAAATCTATCCGTTTGAGGCATATTGTCGATGAACAAAACTGATTATGGTTTGCTTTACTTACATGCATTTTTGTTCTTTGTGATCTAATATGCATAGCTGTTTTTCAACACAAGTGTCACGGTGTTTATACCAAAAACACGAGGATGTTACCGGTGCTGAAAGATAGCAACAATCCAAAAATCATGTTTGTATACAAGCGAACATCTAGCATATTATTATGACCCGACCCATTTGTCATAATAATATTTCTATTGTATATATGTGGATAATATTCTGTATGTAACACATTATTGGCAATAAAATATGTTTAAATCGAACATCTAGCGAGTATTATGACAATACCTTTTACCATGATGGAGTGTGTGGTCCAGGGTAGAGCGTCGGTCTCTAGATCGAGAGGTAGTGAGTGAGTTGAATGCTCGCCAAATGTGCAGCAACTCTTCAGGATTAATGGTTCTATTGTTTGGGGCGCTTGTTTCAGCCAAAGGTTTTTCAGCAATAACTTGAGCAATTTTATAAATACGTACATAAGTTATTAGAACTGGAATTTTTAATTGTAAATAAAAGTATTTTAGTTTTGAAAATCTGTTAATAAATATTTTACAACTAAAACTCCTTGTTGCTGGGAGTTCAGAAAATTAAGAAAATACAAATAACTTCAGTTAGCCATAATGTGTTTCTATAAAACTTTCAGAGTGTCTTAATTTATGTTTGGTTAACAAAATACAATAATTAGCAAAATCTATGACAAGAGAGATGATTTTAATTTTGACATTGTTAATTATCCCCACTTGGATGGGGATGTTCCCCGAGCAACTTCATATGGGGTGTATGTGTCTCAACTTATTCGTTTTTCAAGAGCTTGTACTCGCGTTGAGGACTTTAATATTCGTACTCTTTGTATAACTAAAAAGCTACCGTTACCATAAACTTCCTAAAACCTTTGCAACATTTTATTATCGTAACCCTGATCTTCTTTCCAAATATAAAAGTAATTTAAGGACTCTTCTGCGACAAGGACTATCACAACCTGACTTCTATGGTGATGTCATATTATTTTTGTTAAACTTGTTCAAAAGTTTATCAAAAGAGGTTATGACCCTATCATTTTGCAACGTACTGCATGCTTGTGGTGGACCCTTTTACAGTTCGCCACTATGCGTTCCTCTTTAATTGTACGATGACCGGACAGGCTGTGGACCCTATGATGGCGCCTACCTGAAGCCCATTGGGACGGTGGCGTTTGATGTATTTGTCTATGATCTTTCTTGTCGTGCCCGCAATGGTTTATTCTATTGTTGTTCTGGCTTCTGCCAAGTCAATGAGTACCTTCATTGTGGCTTTCTAGGCTATTGTTTTATATGTATTATATTTACACGAGCATATTTGTGTTTGTGATGTGGTTTGCATTTATATTACTTTTGCCTTCTTGTTTGTCTGTCTGCGTGTTTGTTTCTGTGTTTTGTGGTTGACTGTCCTCCTTGAATGCAACTTTCCCTGTCCGATCTTTTTATATTTCTCTATTGACAGACATTTACGTCCCTAGATCTATCAAATAGTTTGAGTGCAAGAGGCGAGGGGAAACTCATGGGGAAACGAAGACCCATTGTAATTTGAAGCGTTTTATGAGTAATGATGACGACATCGTTCAGTAATCTAATTTGCGAGGTAGGGTTTACCTTATTAGTTCTCGGCCTATAACCGTCTGAGTGCTTGTTTTTTCGTTTCAAAATAAGCAAGGAAGGCAGAGACATATTATTTCACGTTGATGCGAAAATACAGAAATCATTAATAAAAGTGATTTAATTGAATTACTTAAATTCGCAGATAGGTTTTTAGATTTGATCAAATTCTGATCAAGTATTATCTAACAAACGAATCAATTGGAAATTAAGAACTATTGTTCGGGGCACTTGTTTCAGCCAAAGGCTCTTCAGCATTAAAATGCGGGGATAGCAGCACATTAAAAAATCTCAAATAACTTCAGTTAGCCGTAATGTTTTTCTATACAAAGTTTAGAATGTTGTAATTTACATTTATCTAACAATTTATAAACAGTTTTTGATAAAATTCTAAAAAAAAGAAAATGATTCATTGAAAATGCCTATCAAAGACAATTCCGCACGTGTAATGTTTCCTTCTAAACCGATTTTAAAATTTAAAGTAAAATATTTTTACTTACCATTAAATTATTTTAATTTGGTACTATTTGATAAGTACAAACAACCTTTGGCTGAAACAAACGCCCCGAACAATAGTTATGCATTCGAACAGCAATTCATAACTACTGACACATTATGTTCAAACATAATCATTCTTCTGTAAAATAACAAATGAAATAGCGAATTCAATAACAGAAATTAAAATTGGTATGAATCAGTTAAAACTGTTTGTGTAATGAGACAATGCATGATTTATTCCAATTAATAGTGAATTAATTAAACAAGTTGCAAAAGAAAACTAATCAATTCAATATTAAATAGGCATAATGCATGTAAGAGTCTATTTGTCAAAATAAGTCCAAAAATAGCACGTAAATATATATATAAAAATCGAACAGGAAAAGCAGCATTCAAGGACGACAGTCAACCACAAACACACACAGAAACAAAGAACAAATTTCAGTGGCAAAAAAGGCCGCTGGTAAACACATGTATTAAGTAGCTGCCTATGCATGTTGCTCTGGAAAAAAGACTAAGGGATAGTTCAGCCTTACTTTGCATATGTATAACGCTATCGTAATATAATAGGTATAATCATGGCTTTATTACACACCAACAAAGCTAGTTATGTAATACTACGATCGTACTAGTATACAGATAAACGTTTTGTTGTTGCTGTTTGTCTTTGTTTACTTGTTTATTGTGTGATATGTATGGGATAGCTTTTTGAAAACCACACAAATATGGCGAGGGAAAACAGGTTTCCTTACGGTAACTAAAATGGAATGCTGAAAAAAAACCAGGTATTTTAGATCCGGTTATTGTGATAATGATGCATTTAAACCTCAGGATTTTACGTAATCAAAATGGTTTAAAGGAAATAAAACATTGTGCATGCTAGCTTATATTCACCAAACAATACGCTGCCACTATTAAAAACACACACACACAAAGAAACGAACATGTTATGTTGTTTTATAAAGAAACTTAAAGCATATATTACCTGGTTCATTGAACCCAAAGTAAAAGTCCGCATCTCCTGCCAGTGCCACTGTGTAATTAGACATGACGAACTTGTTACTGCTGTTGCTAATTTTCTTCCGGAATTCTTTTCCAATACCTGTGATGATCTTATCGTTAAGCACAGTTTTAACAAGTACGATGTCAATCCTGATGGTTCCAGTAGGTTGTCTTGTGATTCTACGGAATATAAATAAATACTGAAAAGAGGATCCCTTGGAAGCAACAAACACAAACAAGAGATAAAAGTAGCAGACTCGGTTTTATTGAGTCTACTCATGAATGATGGTAATGTTGTGTAACTTTAAAACCATAAAGACTGGGCTTGATGATCCCATAGGATCAGTAAGTTATAACACTACGGACTTGTAGTTGGGGCAACGTTTTACGGCCGCCACACAACACTAAACAAACGCTAGTGCGAATGTCAATAAATACTGAAAAGGGGATCCCTTAGAAGCAACAAACACAAACAAGAGATAAAAGTAGCAAACTCGGTTTTATTGAGTCTGTCCACGTGAGGTAGTATTGTGTGCAACACCTCTCACGCCTCCTAGCACCGGCTTTAGCGATATTCTACTTTAAAACCACAAAGAAAGTGTGCCTGATATAATTCAAGACGCCAAAACGCAGTGGTTCAAAACAGTATTTCTTTATTTACACTGACCGTTCCAATGCGGTAGCCCTATTTTCAAACCTTTTGTGTTTGTGATGTCGTTTGCATTTATATTACTTTTGCCCCCTTGTTTGTCTGTTTGCGTGTTTGTTTCTGTGTTTTGTGGCTGATTGTCCTCCTTGAACGCTACTTTCCTTGTCCGATCTTTTTATATGTCTTGTAACATAGTACAAATATGACATTAGACTAATTATTTGCTCATTTGCAAATATAATTATTTCAATAAGTAAAAAGTTTCAGGACCTATTTCACAACGCTAAATGAACATTGAAAAGACATGGAAAGCTTGCTTATTTACTGCTACATGACCGATTAGCTCAGGTATATAAACTGAGACCAGAGTAACGTCTTCACTATGAAAAGCATTGGTATATTGAACAGTATCTAGGGTATACCAGTATATACTTCCCTGGTCAACCGTATGTCAACTTTACTTTTATGAAGAAGACAAAAAAGCAAATTAACAAGTAAGCTGTGCTAAATACAAAACTATGTTGATAATTAATTTTTTTTAGAATAAAAACACACCAAAACACAACTAATGAAACACCTGCTTTTATCTTTGGTTTGGTTGTTGGTTTCTTAAAAAAGCTGTATTGGGCCTCATCAATTCAACTGTATGTCTAACAGTGACTTAGAGTTACCTATACAATTTGTCTCCTCCTCCGAATACAATATTCTGGAAATAGGTCCTTAACTTTATTTATTTTACACTAGCTACACAGCTTATGACACTGAACGAAAGCATTGGAGAAGGAAACCGGAAAATCCGGGGGAATACAATACGCTCGAGTTTACGACTGCCGTACCCTCTCACAACACCGAACCGAGAATCAAAGCCAGGTTGCAATGATAAAAAAAAAACGTGCGCTACTAAATGCAATAGTGTATGACCGAGAATAAATAATGGCCAATATGAAAACAATAGTTCTGGTCAAAACGCGTATGTTTTAACTCATAAAGTAGTATCAGTGCTATAAAGTATCCGCTTGTTAATATTGGCAGAACTCTACATTTGATTAGCCACAGCTGTGAAATACAGTATAGGAAAGACGCTATGAAGAGAAATCTTCACCATTAAGAAACCGAAATGGAGAGATCATAGGTTTATCGATAGTCTCTAAATAGGTCGCGCCCTAACCTGTGAAGAGCTCTGGTAGTAAAGTCTTCATGAATAACTGTAGCCTGTATTTGAAATGCTGGGTCATCTGACTGGTTTAAAAAATAGGGTAAGACGACGGACAACTGCTACAGAGATGTCCTGTTGCGACGAATTTACGAAGGGGTTAACAATGTTTTAATGGTATGAGGTTAAATTTAGACCATACTAAAACAAAATGAATTGTTGTGAATGTCTCTTCATTATTAATTGCATGCATGTAACGCACACATTTGGCCCAAACGAAAAAAGATATATTCCATATTAACCAGCTCATGGCGGTGTATTAGCCAGAAATCGATGCGTTAAATATTATATTGTATCTAGACTTCATACAGTTACTAAGTTGACACTGCTTCTGAGAATATTTCATAAACATACGGTTGACCAGGGAAGGAATCGAACCAGGGACCTTACGTTCTTATTCCCTCTTCATTGGCTGGTGCTAATCAAGACTACTACACCAGTCCAATTCAGAGTTTAGTATACACTTTTAATAGACACACACGTATTGCAAATATCAATACTCACTTAATTTCTGCCACCGAAGCATTTCCAATAGTTGTTGAATCTTCTAGAAGACTATCACGAACAAACTGTAAAATAATGTACTTGTTTTTTTCACTAATACTCGTTATTCACTCGAATACAATACAAAAACTATAATAGTGTGTGTGTGTGTGTGTGTGTGTGTGTGTCAGTGTGTGTGTGTGTGTGTGTGTGTGTGTGACTGCGTGTGCGTGTGTGTGTGTGTGTGTGTTTATAGTCCCTCTAACATATGTGCCGACAGCAGAATCTATCACGACACGGCATTATGTGTCTGCGATGTCCGTATCACCATATCGGCATGTATCAACAATGTCCATATCACCATCTCGACATTTGTCAACAATGTCCGTATAACCAAGTGTGTGATCCTGCAGATCTGGTATTCCCACCAAAAGTGCATTCAACATGGCGACTTTCCAGCTTCCATCGGTGGAGGTAGACCCCAGCTGCCACTCCGGGCAACTTACCATTTCGTGCAAAATGGATAAATATGTATACTGAACAAAAGAGCTTTACTACGAATTTTAGGGACATAGATTAAACATATTAAGATATTATAAATGCTAGGTAAGGAGGTGATTTTCATTTTTTATTTTTATTTTATAATTTTCTAAGGAAAGTATTTATACAAACGTATTGTTTTCAACAAATTTAATGTTTGACATTGACCATTATGTTATTGCTTAAAAACCGCTTAAATAAGTTCACAGACGATTGTTATTCTCAAACAAAACATTCCAAAATTCGTTATTATAAAATTACGTCTCTGTTAATTTAAATGAGTTTGATACCCTGTGAAAGTATGTTAAAAACATATTTGCTTTATTGTTATCACCGAGTTTGTTTTCAACTGATTCATGATTAATTATCGTATATATAATCGGTAAAAAATGTTTTGGACCAGGGTATATAAAGTCATATAAAAATAAAACTAGTGGACACAATTTAAGTATCTTTTTTTTAGTAACCAAGGTCTACCGTACCCGGTTAATTGGGTACCAGAAACATGAAATTCAAAAAAAAAAAAAATTTAAAAAAATATCGCGAACACACAAAGGGTCTGTAAAAAATGTTGCAAAGTCCATACAAAGTAACAGTTACGGACACATTCAAATTAAAAAGGTTATTATTTTTTCGCAAACTTTCATTGTAAACGATAATTATTGTTGATTGTTGATCTATTGTGAATTACCAACTGAGATAATAAGGGTTATGGTCGAATGTCATGGTTCAGCGATCATTTTACGGGTTCGAACACTGCCATGGTCCAAAACTTCTTTTACAGAGTATATGTCATTTTATGATTGCCCCCGAACATACACGGTTTTCGTCTATGGAATTGACATGCATTTTATTTCCTAAATTTATTTTGCATAGTATATGTATTTATGTAAACCTGGTTCAGTTGTTCATCGTTGATTCCTTCATCGACAGATACATTAAACACTAAACGTGGTACCGAAGTAAATTCATCAGGAACAGTTTCTGAAAATATAAAAAGAATTTGCTGTCGTTGTCTTCCTTTAATATGCTTTGTACAATTATATTTGTAAAACCTTTGAAAAAATCATAAATTCGAGCTTTTTCATAGGGAACTAAAGTGTTGTTGTTTTTTTTGTCATGTTTATTTGTTGTTTTTGTTTCATTTCTTTGTTTTTTCAAAATAATAAATTTAAGTTAAAAAAGAAGTTGTCGTCTTATTAATAATGTGTATGTTTTGAAAGAAATAGTTCCTGTTCTATTAACCATGTTTAAATTTTGCACAGGTATATGATTACCCAACAGCATATAATCTAATATAGTAAATGTCACCATCGCTGCTTGTATAACTTAAAAAAAACTATTTTAAACCGTAATAACCAATTAATAAATTGTAAAGTGTATGAAAAGGAGACCTCCCTAGCGTGAATCAGAAATAGACCACATTTTAAAGTTAAATATTTGTCAAAGCAATCCGCAAGTTTGATTTATCGAAATTGATCTGTTTAATGGCTCGGCCATATAAAATATATAGATAACTGATTGTATTATACACTTATCACTAATCACCTCAATATCTGGCAATGTTATGATGCCAAAATACCACTAGATCTACAAGTTAACGTTTTCTAATTCTGTTTCACGATACTACTAAAGAACGATTTATGTAAAATAAAAACGAATTTCGTCATGCTGTGCCCACTGTCTTGGCCTGCGTAAACGACCTTCGTATAGCTAGTCGACTTTGTTATAATATACATCGGGAATTCATATGAAGGTATATACTAGTCAAAAGTCCTAAGTTCCCACCTAAAATATGTCAATACTATTGTTATTGTTTTGTGTATTTCAATTCACGCTCGATAAGATATCGTCTGCTCTGATTGCCTGAATACATTTTAAAGCTTTCAAGTCGATGTGTTTTCTTAGAAATACATTAAACCTGTTATATAATTGGGTACATAGGATTGTTTTAAGTAAGTATCTCGAAATAGTGCAGCTATCGATGTTCCTTATTCTAAAATACGTTGACACCATGTTTTACTAGCATTGACCACTACAAATGTGTTTGCATAAGAAATTGTCCAAATATTTAATTTTAACGCTGGATTACAGTTACTTGAATTTCAAACGATATTCAATTAAAAGAAAGGTAATTTAGGAGTATCCATGTTTCTTTGATTATAGACGGAACATATGCAATACATTGGTCAAACTGTTTTCCTAGTTTATATTATTTCCTACCAATTTTAAGAAGTTTATATGTCTAAGCGGACTTCGATTCATGTAATGTGTTTTATCAGCATGTTTTCAAATAAAGGGAGGGTAACTCTCAAAAGATGTAACAATTTAAACTAAAAATAAATATTTTACAAACTATGGGTGAAAACAAAATACTTATCACACAACTATTCTATATTTAAAATAAAAAGATTAGTTAAGATACAAAAGTGTGTAATTAGGAATTTTGTTCAGAATATATTAGAACGATCGTTACTTGAGTAAGTGTTTTGGAAGCTTGCATCACTGTATTACGTGGTCCGAATATTATCTTTCATACTCCATCCAACCCCTTCTCCAAGAAGCGAAAGCGGGGTTGGCTGGGGTATGAAATAAAACCTTCATCTTAAAAAGTTTGCATATTGTAAAATTAAAAATATTAATAGGTAATTATAAACAGGTTATCGCATTTCTTCAGTAAAACATATTTTTAACCGTTATAAAATCCTGCTAATATAAGTTTTCTCATCGCTTAATGGAATTAAGACGGGACCACGTAATAGTGACCTGCAGGACCACATTCGAGAGCCTCCCGTGATATCTTACAGATATGGCATGTCCACTCCAGGTGATACGAGGTTTTAAAAATTTTACTCTAGAGATGCATTAATCCTTTTGCGTATTAATTAACGTATTTATATCTTCGTGTCGTCTAGAACTGTATTAATAAGGGCTTATTTCAATGTAGCATCACCGCTATGCTGCATTACTGTTTTATTTCTGTTTTCCCAAAACTATGCTTGAAATTGTTTAATAAATAAACGTTATAAATATAATCAAATATTTATGTTTTCATAATCTTAATATTCACCAGATTCACAAGTTGGTTCAGTGTCTGTCCAATCTAAGCTGTTATTACATTGTCGGGAGTCCTTGCCGACGAGAACATATCCTTGGTTACATGTATACGTGGCCGTCTGGCCAATGTATAGTCCATTGTCTGTATTGACTGTACCGCCTACAGGGTTTGTCAGCGATTCACAGTCTACAAAACATACATCAGATTGTGTATGTGTCATGCCCGTAACCCCGCTGAGGCACACCGAGGCGGTTGCCTCAGTAAACATTTGGGAAAGTACGAACATTTGAAGTAGAAATGTTAATGGCATATCAAATAAGATCATCATGATTAAACCAGACAAGAAACGTGGAAATTCCACGAAAACCAGGTTTTCCATTTGAAATGCTATTACACTATTATACCGGTTAGATGAAAATGAAGTAACAAAAGTTTTTTTCTACAAAAAAACAGCAACTACTTCTTTTATGTAAGTTGCTGTTTTTTTGTGATTTCAATGATTTTTTTTAATTTACAGTCGTTATTGACAAGATATTTGTTTCGTTCAGAATGATTTTTTTTTATTTATTGATTGTTATTATTGAGATATTAAAGGTATTGTCTACTGGTACGTTAGCTGTTTGGTCAGTATAGATGAACAATTATTTTTTGAAACGTTACTTTTAGAAAGTAGAGGTAAAACAATAGCATATTCATCCAATAAAAAGAACAAGGAAATAAATATAAAACAACAGACCTTTTAAGAAAAATAGAAATTCTGGAAAAAGAAACTGAAACAAATTATCAACTACTTGAAGAGAAAAAGAAAAAAATACTAGAAATTCATAAAACAAAAATGGAGGGAGTTTTTGTAAGGTCAAAAGCGAAATTTGTAAATATGGTGAAAATATTTCAAATTATTTCTGCAGTCTAGAAAGTTGAAATTATGTTTCAAAATACATTAACTCTTTGATATCTACTTCAGGGAAGGTTTTAAAAACAAACAAAAAAAAGATGTTAATTTGGATGAATTATTAAAAAAGTTCAATATACCAAAACTAAATGAACATTTAAAACAGTCAATAGAAGGAGCAAGATGAGTTCTATAAATTCCTCTGGAGTGATATTGGTCATTTTTAGTTAGATCAATTAATTATGCCTGTTCAAGGGGTGAACTCTCTTTCACACAAAAACAAGGTGTAATAACCTGCATACCAAAGGGTAATAAGGATAAGTTATATTTAAAAAATTCGAGACGTATTTCTCTATTAAATCTCTCTTTCATAAACTAGCTTCATCATCCATGGCTTTTAGACAAACATGTTTTGTGCACTATATTCATGAAGATCTAATTTTTTTTACCAGGTAGATTTATGGGAGTAAATATACGACTTTTGTACGACTTTTTATTCTACGCTGAAAAATACCGTATCCCTGGGCTTCCCCTCTTGACTGACTTTGCAAATGCTTTTGATACTTATCATGGTCCTTCATGTACAAAGTTTTACAATTTTTCAATTTCGGAACTTCAATTATAAGTTGGATAAAACATTTTGAACCTCGGCCTACTTTTTCGTTTGACTAGTTAGCTCAGTTTCTTACACACATTTTCACATCAATACATTGCAGCAACTTCTATTAAATAAATAACCCTAGTGACTTGAAAATGCATAAACATCTAGAGGAGTATTTCGGATTTATACCGGAAGTTTGTCGACAATGACTGGTTTCGTCTGTGTTAAACTTCGTGTCAAGATGCAGAATTTACTAAAATATAGTGGCTACTCAATAGTGTGTAAAATAGTACTGTAACAAGTTGGAAAGGGGGTACGTAAGACAAAGGGTTATCATACATTTATCTAGTTTGAGTTTTTAAAGCCATACCATTTGTTAATAATTTTCGAAAATGAAGTTAAATGTGAGTTTCGATAATCCTTTAGGCACACTGTAATGCGGTATACATGAAGATTTTAATTTTATGAAACTCTTTTTTTTGTTAAAATTATATTTCAAAAATATAACGTTTCGGCTTATATTAAATTCTCACGTGTATGAGTTATAGCGCACATGCTCTGAGTGTTGTTAAACGGTTAGAATGAATAAGAACGCTATTCAAGCCATATGATACAATACAATAAATCTAGAAATCAGAAGATTGTCTCCATTTATGAAGGAAAGAACCAGAGAAAATCTGGAAAAAAACACCAGATTGAAAGGTAACAAAATAGCAAAAGTGTACAACATTTGGCTGAAGTTGGCAACCCAAAACGATATATTCGGAGTCACGTCCAAGGAATCACGAAACATAGTTTGATGACACAGTGTCACTGGGAGTTCTCCATCCCACACTCGGTCGTCGGTACAGGCGAGTACGTCATTGCCGACGAGGGTGTATCCGTTGTTAAACAAATCTTAGTTTGCCCAAACCTGAACTTTTATTTTTCAGATGGGTAGGTAGGTAGGAAATTTATTTTATTTACTTCTCAAAGTATGTCAGATTCTTTTGTGAATGCTGTTTAAAGTTTAACTGTTGCTTGGACACTACCCTTTGTACTTATTAAAGATGATTTTAGTATACTTGGTGTGTATTTCAATGTTGAAAACCTTAACGTTTTTACATAAAATTTCTATCTCAAACAATTGGTAAACCAAATTAATAAAGTTGCAGAGAAAACACTGCCTATTTAAAAAATCAAAAAAAAAATCATATTTTACTGTACACAGAGTTTGAGGTTGGTCCGATTTTCTTGGACCGGTTGCGATCGGGCAAACAAACCAAATTTGTATTGTGGCGTTAAATAGTACATACTGGCACGACACTCTGGTATATCACTATCCCATAAGCCATCGGCTTTGCATGCGAGTACCTTGGTACCGAGCAGCGTAAAGCCGTTATTACAGCTGAACGTCGCCGTGGATCCCGTGTTAGTACCTGTCGTTGTGACAATCCCATTAGCTGGATTTGATACTGGTCCGCATCCTGGAAACAAGGAATATTAAGATACCATATGTCAATGTTCGGTGTTATCTACATATTCAAAATCGATAGTTACGTAAATTAAATGATTTAATATTTTTATTCAGACACTTGTTTACATGCACACGTGATATAAATACAAACACATTTTAGGCAAAAATTGCACATAAGAATCCATCCAATAAACTAGATTGAATCGACAAAGACATGAAATGAAATTTGTACAAACTATAAAATAACAGTTATATACATGGAATGAACGTCATGAGCTTTATAGCTTAATTGGTAAATATAGTATTCACAATGTCTCGCTTTGATATCATTTGATTTTTTGCAAGGTACATAAGCAAAGAGAATAATTCAAGGTGTTTATATCTCTTCAAATGCTCAGTAAAAAAACTCGCTATAATTTGGGAGACATTGTTTCAGTTTACGAGAGCAGACATAACTTTTAAAAATGAGAAAACAAAAAAAAGATAAACAGAAACGTTAACTGAACTAGTTTTCGAAATTAAATGTATTGTTTAACGGCTCAACATATTATTTAGGTTACTTTCAACCATTGCAAACGAATAGAACCATAGCCATTCCCATAATAACATGGGAATATTGTCTTAATCTCATTACCGATGTCTGTGTTACTTTAAAGTTCCCTGGCCATGTTTTGTTTCATGAACATTTTTATGTTTATTAAAATCGAAATCAATACACAACAATAAATATTTACAATTCACACATTGCAATATCTGTGAAAAGCGAGAATAAGTTTTTATTTGATGACGTAGAAAACTTTGAACAGGTAAATTAATCCACAGGTAAATGTCTTTATTAATTATCTGGCAATAGTTGTGCAGCTTTACAATTCAGATTTACCGAATTTCCACGTGCAGTCACGCAGTGGTATAGTATACGTCATGCAAATAATACTTATTTTTACATACAACTTAGTAGCGGTTTCAAATATATGTTTCTTTCCGCGACTAACATAATGTTCATATGATGTTTAAGTGTTAAATTTATTAATTGATAATACTATAAAAAATATGGCCATTCATCTTTAAAGGGACACACGGCAATCTTGATTTTTGAACTCGCGGCGACACTTTTTTTTTTCTACGTACATTGCATTTGTTCAATCGTTAATATCAATTATAAGAAGTTGTTATTGCATATTACTAACCGTTGATTATATTTCACCAATAATATTTGCAAATTTATCGTAGAATAACGAAGAAAAGTTGAAAAACTCAAAATTGAATTTAAATATATGCAAGCAGGTTTAAAGTCAAAATGATACTGAATTAATAAATCGAGAAACTGATTTTAATGCTTGATACAATTATCAAGATTGCCGTGTGTCCCTTAAACGTAAAAGGAGGATAATACTCCAATACACGGGACCTCTCGGTTAACGTCACCATCCAGAGGACGATTATTAGGCTAAGCGTTTTGCATAGGGACACGCCGTAACAAAATATGACACTGATGAGGCTCGAAACCCTGCTCTACGAACTCAGAGCTTACCTTGTTAAAACTGGTCAATGATGTCCCCGTGTACAAGCAACTACGTACACAGCTAATTAAAGGGTACATTTTACCTTGAATACAAGACGGTACAACTTTATTCCATAATCCTGTTGAAAGACATGTTATTTCTCTTTCTCCTGATAAATTGTACCCAACGTTACAAGAAAAGTCTGCCGTCTGTCCTTCATACGGGTCGTTGGGACCATTGACGCTTCCATGAGCAATAGATGTGATATTTGGGCAATCTAAAATATATACCACAACTATTTTATGATATTTAAAATCGTGATAGATTTTAATCTATGTAACAAGTTTTACGCTTGAACGGAAAGAATGGCCTCTGCCGATACAATGGCCTCCTAACAAAAACGGTTGTCATGACGAACCTCGGCCTACTTTTTCCTTTGACGTGTTAGTTCAGTTTCTTACACACATTTCCTAGTCGCTCGAAAATAAAGTTAAATGTGAGTTTTGATACTCCTTTAGACACACTGTAATGCAGTATACATGGAGATCTTTTTTTTATGAAACATTCTTTTTGTTAAAATTACATTTCAAAAATATAACGTTTCGGCTTATATTAAATTCTCAAGTGTATGAGTTATAGTGCACTTGCTCTGTGTGTTGTTAAACGGTTAGAATGAATAAGAACGCTATTCAAGCCATATGATACAATACAATAAATTTAGAAATCAGAAGATTGTCTCTGTATATGAAGGAAAGAACCAGAGAAAATCTGGAAAAATACACCAGATTGAAAGGTAACAAAATAGCAGAAGTGTACAACATTTGGCTGAAGTTGGCAACCCAAAACGATATATTCGGAGTCACGTCCAGGGAATCACGAAACATACTATGATGACACAGTGTCACTGGGAGTTCTCCATCCCACACTCGGTCGTGGGTACGAGG
Source organism: Cyrtodaria siliqua (assembly GCA_037043455.1). Taxonomy (NCBI): domain Eukaryota; kingdom Metazoa; phylum Mollusca; class Bivalvia; order Adapedonta; family Hiatellidae; genus Cyrtodaria; species Cyrtodaria siliqua. Next base: position 97,290 of record JAWPHD010005868.1, on the reverse strand, counting down.
GTGTATCCGTTGTTAAACAAAAATCTTAGTTTGCCCAAACCCGAACTTTTGTTTTTCAGATGGGTAGGTAGGTAGGAAAATTATTTTATTTACTTCTCCAAGTATGTCAGATTCTTTTGTGAATGCTGTTTAAAGTTTAACTGTTGTATGGACACTACCCTTTGTACTTATTAAAGATGATTTTAGTATACTGGGTGTATTGCAATGTTGAAAACCTTAACGTTATACATAAAATTCCTATCTCAAACAATTGGTAAACCAAATTAATAAAGATGAAGAGGAAACACTACCTGTTTAAAAAATCAATAAAAAAAATCATGTTTTACTGAAAATACAATTTGGAGTAGGTCCGATTGTTTTGGACCTGTTTCGATCGGGCAAACAAAGCAAATCTGGATTATGGCGTTAAAGAATACATACTGGCACGACACTCTGGTATATCGCTATCCCATAAGCCATCGGCTTTGCATGCGAGTACCTTGGTACCGAGCAGCGTATAGCCGTTATTACAGCTGAACGTCGCCGTGGATCCCGTGTAAGTACCTGTCGTTGTGACAATCCCATTAGCTGGATTCGATACTGATCTGCATCCTGGGAACAAGGAAGAATAAGATATCATATGTCAATGTTCGGTGTTATCTACATATTCAAAATATATAGTAAATTAAAAAGATTTTTTTTTAATAATTTTATTCAGACACATTCATATGTGATATAAATACAAACACATTTTAGGCAACAATTGCACATAAGAACCCATCCAATGAAACTAGATTGAGTCGACCAAGACATTAAATGAAATCTGTACAAACTACAAAATAACAGCAATATACACATTTAAAGCATCAATATTAAATGATGGAATAAACGTCATGAGCTTTATAACTTAGTATTCACAATGTTCCATCTCGCTTTGATATCATTTGATTTTTTTCGTAATACATCTGAACACAGAGAATAATTCGAGGTGTTTATATCTTTTCAAATGCTCAATAAAAAATCACGCTATAATTTGGGAGACATTGTTTCAGTTTGCAGGCGCAGATTTAACTTTTAAAAATGAGAAAACAAAGATAAAGAGTAGTTAACTGAACTGGTTTTCGAAATTAAATGAAGTGCTGTTTAACGGCCCAAAATATTATTTAGGTTAGTTTCAACCATTGCAAACGAATGCAGCCATAACCATTCCCATAGTATAATGTATCGAAATGTAATTCTTCTATGAAAAAATCTGAGACTAAAAATATTTTTGTGCAATTTTTGGTTGATGAAGAATTTTTTGGAGAGGAAGCATTACATTTATTGGTGGTAATGGAAATTGATGTAAAATTGAATTAGAAAAAAATAAAAATAGAAAAATGCCGTTTGGAATGAAAAATTCTCCAGCAACGTTTCAACGTCAATATGTTAATCTCCGGTTTAGATGGATGTGATGCGTACATCGATGATGCGATCATTTACAACAACACATGGGAAGACCATTTACAGACCATTAGAAGTTTCTTCGATCGTCTTACTGATGGAAATTTGATCGTCAACCTCAACAAAAGTGAATTTTGTCGTTCAACTGTCACATTTTAGTTGAACCTATATGCTTTATTACATACATCTATTTTTGTCTTTAAGGGGTGGGGTGTTACCTGTATGTGTATATGAGTGCATGCATTGTTGCGTGTTTATTATTGATTAGCCTTGAAGAAAGTTAAAAACAGTATAGATGTAAACATGTTTACAATGTATATGCAAATTATTTATGCAAATTCATCTATGATGATGTGGACTGTTTTCATTGAACTATTTTATGCAAATTAGTTTTAAGATGGAATTTGGACTATTCTTATTGGATGGTTTTAGTGGGAAAGCCTTCAGGAACTGTCTGTGACAGTATATAAACAAACTCTGGGGGTTCTATTCAGGTCAGTTTCAGTATACTTTATTATTCCTTATTAAAGTTAATTTAGATTTGGATGCTTTCATAAAATATATTGTGCTCAGTCATAATAACAGTGAAATTGGATAGTTGGACTCAATCGGAAATATTGGAAGTCAATTTAGACTTACTTTTTTGGATTAAAGAGACATTTCTGCTTTGGATTAAAGAGACACTTGCTAATCTGAATTAAAGGAACATTGGGTAATTTTATTTGGACTTAATTCAAAAATTGGATATTAATGAACAACTGGATTTGTGTATTCTGTAAGTGAATATTTTATGTAAATAATGTTGTTAATTATAATTGTGTGTGCTGGTTTTGTTTCCTATCTTGTTACATTTTACTCGTAACAGTTACATAATCGACTTACTTGCTGGACACGCGTCTGTGTTACAGCTTTGAGTTTCGGATGCGGCTCCTAATGAGGTGCAATCAGCGCCGCGGTTTACAGGTGTGGGATTTGTACAGGTACGTGACCGAGACTGAGTTCCGCCTCCACATGTGGCAGTACAAGTTGTATGTGTTGACCATTCTGAATAACCTCCATTAACTAAAGCAGATCATGTTATCAAGAGTTAGAACTAAAAACCAATTGCTGTCATTTCTTCGGCACAACGTCGCGGACTCTCATCCCTTTATTACGTTACTTACACATATCTCATATAGCATAACATAACAGAACCGCACAAAAAAGGAATCCTTCGGAAGCAATGCACACAAACGAGAGACGATGGTTGAAGACTCGGTGTCATTCAGCTTGATCTAGAGATGTAAAACAAGATGCAACACCTCTCGCACACTATATCACCGGCTTAAACGGCATTTTACTCTAAAGCCATATTACAAAGTGTTCTTTCGGAAGCACCGAACACAAAAACTGTGGAAAAGAACAGAAAAAAGTTTGAAGATAAAAATACATTTTGCTCTTTAAATGACACATTTGTATTTATATTGATCCATTTCCATTATTGTGATAATAGTAAGCTCTCTTTGTACTAAGACCTGCAGTAATATCCTGATGGAATACTGAAAAGGGGGATTCCAGTTCAACATCATACGCAAAGATCTCTGCTCAAGCATGGTAGCCATGTCCACCACAGCAATTGTTTCCGTTTTTTAATAAAGCGTAATTAGATAATGTATTTCAAATATATCACGTATTTACACATTGAATCAACATTGGCAAAACAGAGCCCCGTTTTATGAAACAACTTACGACCATTTTGATCGTAAATCAATTTCTTAAATGCTTCTCTATAAATTACAATTTTCAAATAAACGTGATTTCTTTTCATTTTCTTATACATGTGATATTTCTGCACTATGTGAACACATACTTGTCTACATTGAATGCTTAGGTGAAAAAAGTGAACGATTTTAAAATTTGAGACTTAGCGTAAGATGTTTTATAAAACAGGTGTATCATTAGTTTATTCACATGTACATTTCCTCAGCATAGAGTGTTGTTACTCATCATGATGTTAATTATTCGACTTACTTGCTGGACAAGCGTCTGTGTTACAGTCTTGAGTTTCGAATGCGGCTCCTAATGAGGTACAATCAGCGCCGCCGTTTCCAGGTGTGGGATTTGTACAGGTACGTGACCGAGACAGAGTTCCGCCTCCACATGTGGCAGTACAAGTTGTTTCCGTTGACCAGTCCGAATAACCTCCATTAACTAAAGCAGATCATGTTATCAAGCGTTACAATCTTATTAAAATCAAATCCTAATTACGCTTTGATACTCTCCGCTATAGGATCTGACACCTCTGCCTTGGAGTCACGTCAGATTGACCTTTCATCTAATCAATATTCAAGAGACGATCAACTAAATTCAACCAATGAAATCGGTAGCGAGGTAGACAATTATTATTTTCCACGAGTGTAATTTTACTGTTGGTTGCGAGTTCAACCCTACGAAGCGGTACCGTAATTCTATTTTTATATTTTTTTAATTTTACCGCTATTTAATTCCGTCAAACAATCTTGGTTTTATTCAGCAAACATTCAATAATGGTTGATGTGTTATGTTTGTCAACGCATGTTTTGTGTGTTTTATAAGCTAAAAGTTATGGACATTATCTCTTTCGATACCGAGTGTAGACTGCTCCGTAACCTTTGGCTGAAACGCGACTTGCGCATTGAAGCAGTCTATACCGAACGATTTTCAAGGCTGAAATCTGATTGGCTAATCGTAAGGTCAATTTGATTTGACCTCCAATGCGGCGTTGTCAAATCCTTAGTAGTGCAGAGTATCGTAGCGTGATAAAGGGTCTAAAAATTGCAAGAGTTAGAACTAACAACCAATTGCTGTCATTTCTTCGGTTTTACGTCGCGGACTTTCATCCCTTTATTAAGAACACTTACAAATATCTCATATAGCATAACATAACACAACCACACGAAAAAGGAATCCTTCGGAAGCAATGAACACAAGAGAAGATAGTAGAAAACTCGGTGTCATTGAGTTTGCTCTTGAGATTTAAACCACCTCTCGCACACCCTAGCACCGGCTTAAGCGGCATTCTACTCTAAAGCCATATTACAAAGTGTTCGTTTGGAAGCACCGAACGCAAAACCAGTGGAAATGAACAGACAATTTTTTGAAGATGAAAATATATTCTGCTCTTTAAATGACATATTTGTATATTTATATTGTTCAATTTACTTTGGCAAAGTACCTGTTGTGTATCATTTGTTTATTCACATGTACATTTCCTCACCATAGAGTGTTGATACTCATCATAATGTTGAATAAAGGAGGTTTTCCTTTCCCCCGCCCTTTTGGTACGCAGTATTCAGGGCAAATTTAGAGAGTATTCAGTACCAACGGCCCGGGTACCAGAACCCGCAAATTACATTATTTAGTATTCAGTACGCATAAAAAATAGGTGCCTTCAAACTATGTTTTTTATGTAAAATAACTGTTGAAATCCACAAAAATCGTCATGATTACAAAACAGCAAAACGGTGAGATAAATATTTAAAACAGTTTTAAATGTCCATTTATATCACATCTTCATAAAATTAGACGAATAAATAGCAAATTGGTTTATTTTTATGAAGAAATTCATGTTAAATAGTATTCAGTACTTGGGTCTAAAATGAAGGAGTATTCAGTACTCATATCTAAATTAGAGAGTATTCAGTACTCGGGGGTGGGGGAAACACCAACAATAATCGACTTACTTGCTGGACAAGCGTCTGTGTTACAGTCTTGAGTTTCGGTTGCAGTTCCTAATGAGGTGCAATCAGCACCGCCGTTTTCAGGTGTGGGATTTGTACAAGTACGTGATCGAGACTGAGTTCCGCCTCCACATGTGGCAGTACAAGTTGTTTCGGTTGACCAGTCCGAATAACCTCCATTAACTAAAGCAGATCATGTTATCAAGCGTTACAATCTTACTAAAATCAAATCCTAAATACGCTTCGATACTCTCCGCTATAGGATCTGACAACTCTGCTTTGTAGGTCACATCAGATTGACCTTTCATCTAATCAATATTCATGAGACGATCAACTAAATTGAACCTATGCAATCGCGCTTCTTATATGCAATTCAGATGATGTTCGAGAAACACACATATCAGAACAAGATAAAGTCGCCGTGTGTTAATGCTATGTATTGCACGATAAATTCAAAGAAATGCCTAAATGGCATGTTTTACAGCAAGAATACAAAGAAAATCATAGTCAATATTTTTGAAAACATTCATTATAATTTTCTATCGAGATTATTAAATTGCAACCTTAGGTTTTCTATATAGTACGTATCAATACATTTGGCCCTGTAGAGTAGTCGGTAGAGAGGTAGACAACTATCATTATCCACGAGTGTAATTTTGCTGTGGGTTACGAGTTCAACACTACGAAGCGGTACAGTAATTCTTTTGCATCGCTATTGAATTCCGTCAAACAATCTTGGTTTTATTCAGCAAATATTCAATAATGGTTGATGTGTTATGTTTTGTGTGTTTTATAAGCTAAACGTTACGGGCATACGCTAAACGTTACGGACATACGAAAACATTCAGAACATTACGTTTTCTATATAGTACCTATCAATAGATATGGCCCGGTAGCGCATTTGGTAGCCATGTAGACAATTATTATTATCCACGAGTGTATTCTATGAACTTGTTCACATCGTACCGTGATAAAGGCTCGTATTTTAATGAGATTGCAACAGTTAGAAATAAAAACAAATAGTGCGATCGAACTGTCATCCCTTTATTAAGTTATTTACACATATCTCATATAGCACAACATAACAGAACCACACAAAAAAGGAATCCGTCGGAAGCAATGAACACAAACAAGAGAAGATGGTAGAAGACTCGGCGTCATTGAGTTTGCTCTTGAGATGTAAAATAAGATGCAACACCTCTCGCAAACTCTAGCACCGGTTTAAGCGGCATTCTACTCTAAACCCATATTACAAAGTGTTCTTTCGGAAGCAACGAACACAAAAACCGAGGAAAAGAACAGATAAAAGTTTGAAGATGAAAATACAGTTTGCTCTTTAAATGACACATTGTATTTATATTGTTCAATTTCCGTTATTTTGATAGTAGTAAGCTCTCTTTGTACCATGACCTGCAGTAACATCCTATTGGAATACTGAATAAGGGGATCCCAGTTCAACATCATTAGCAAGGATCTCTGCTCAGGCATGGTAGCCATGTCCACCACAACAATTATTTTCATATTTCATCAAGCGTAATTAGATAATATAATTCAAATATATCACGTATTTATTTATTTGACGACGTACTCCCAATATATGTGAATAAAAGATAAAAAACACACCCGTCAGTTTTCACTCTTTTATATGCATGATATTAATTTGTGGAAAATCTGGCCACAGCAGCTTTGTGTAATTATGTCCAACCAAAAGGTCGGAATGTCTCATCACTTGCTCTCTCTGCCAACATTTGCTACATGTATGTATTGCCATCATTTGCATTGCCATCATATGCTATTGCCATATGCTGTTTCTATCATTTGCATTGCCATGATTTGCTATTGCCATATATAATAAATGCTACTAATTTTCAACCTTCAAGCTCCAAAAATTAGAGAGTACACGGGTTATGCACAATAGATCCAGGCAACACCCTAATCTCTAATTATGCCATCACAATTTTTTAGGATGAAATTTATGAATTAGGATGTCGATAGACTGAAACACCTTCCACAGCCAGGATGATCACCATTGGTGAAGCCGTTGGTCAGGGGAGATAATCCAGTCATACGACGGTGACTAAAATAGATCCACTGCGATAAGAACACTCGACAGCCGGTTGATCACCAGTGTAAGCCAGTGAAGCCATGGCCAGGGGAGATAATCCATTTACCGCTTTACCGATGAGACATTCCAAAATGATATATAGGGTCCTATAGAAACCACAGCGTCCGAACGTAGGTGGCATCGTAGGTCCGCACTGTACTGCAAAACCCTTGGCCGGTAGAATTTCGCCACAGCAAATTACATTAATTTGTCCCCCAATTATAACGGGCAAGGAATAACGGTTCAATCAAGCCTTATTATGTCTGGGTTTGATATGAATGACATAATTGAGTTTTTTAATGAATTTAAAAATATAGAATTGCTCTTGTCAGTTAAGTGTGTGCCATCCCGTACATTAAACAAACTTGTATCAGTCACTGAGATGTTGTGTACCATGATTTTAAGTAAACCGAAAGTAGACTTACATGCGAGTATTATCAAAGTACTGCGCCTACTAAACTTCTCATTTCATAGGTTAAACACCATTTATATGGGTTTCTAAAGCCTGATATAACGTGTGTATGCATTCCCGACTCATAAATTGCCAAACCGGTCTCGAAACAGTATGATATATACTCGTACAGTGCAATTTGCGTTACTGGGATGGGCCAGTCTGCAGACAACTTGTACAGATTAAGAAACCTAACAACCGACAGTATTGCATTTCTATAGACTAGATTTGTGTTCGTTGCCATACTAGCAGTTACGAGCCTTCTGGCGCCTGACTGAATATATTCCAAAGATGGCTTGGCATATTCTCTGGCTCTTGTTCTGCCCAAGGTGCAAGGCGACGAAATTTGTCTAACTGTAATCGAGAAAGACAATCGGTTAATACATTACTTTTTCCACTGATATGTTTTGATTTTACGGTGACGTTGAGTTCCAAGCATTTCACTGTGAAAGCTCTAAGCAAAACCATAACATTTACTGATTTAGAAGACATTGTATTAATTATGTGCACCACTGACATATTGTCACATCGGAATATTATCTTTTTATTGCGCAAACTGTCCCCCCAAATGTGTAATGACACCAATAGTGGAAAAAATTCGAGCACTGTGATATCATTAGTTATTCCGTTCTTAAACCAATCCTCAGGCCATACTGCACTTATCCATTTTCCTGCAAAAAATGCACCAAATCCCAAACCTGTACCTGCTGCACTATCTGTGTACAACTGCACATCAGCATTAGATACCCAAAATCGGTCATGGAAAACGGATACTCCATTGAAATCATTAAAAAAAGGTCAACCACATGGCTAAATCTTGACGAATGCCTTTGTTAATTCTAATGTGGTGGTGCGGTTTGGTCAGGCCGCAAATTGAATCAATTAGTCTACTACAAAATGGTCTTCCCGGTACAATTGCTCTACATGCAAAATTGAATACACCGATTAGCGACTGCATCATTCTCAAAGTGACCTTTTCTTTATTTAACATTTCTTGAATTTTCTTAATGATTTCTTCAATCTTTTCTTTTTGGATCCGTATTACCATTTCCTCTGAATCTAGTTCAAGGCCTAAGAAACAAATTATTGTTTTGGGACCCTCTGTTTTATCTTGCGCAATGGGTACCCCAAGACGTTGCATACATCGATCAAAATGCTCCATAAGACGCTTACACTCTGTTGTATTTTTTTTACCTCCAAATAGAAAGTCGTCAAGATAATGTATTAATGTGCGGACTGGTGTGCATTGTTTTTATGCAAAATACTTGAAAAGTTGCAAACTTTTCAAACGTACTACAACTAATCGAACACCCAAAAGGCATGCATTTGTCAAAATAATATTGTCCTTCAAACATAAAACCAAGTAATTCAAAGTCTTGTGGTTGAACCGGTAATAATCGGAAAGCTGATTTTATATCTGCTTTTCCAAGTAAACACCCTTTCCCCAGATCTTGTACCCTGTGCACTGCTTCGTCAAAGTTTGTGTATTGAACTGACGACAGCTGCGGATCAATATAGTCATTGACAGAATAGCCCTGCGGATATGATAGGTGATGTATTAACCTAAATTCACCGGGTACTTTCTTAGGAACTAATCCAATAGGAGATATACGTAAATTAGGTAATGGTCTGGCGTCATAAGGACCTGCAACCCGGCCTTCTAATATTTCTTTATCTATTTTACTTTTAACCATTTTAGGAATAATTTTTGCAGACACTAGATTTTTGCCTCTGTAGGTACACGAGGACCTTGATAATGTACTGGGAAGCCGTTTTTAAAACCACTCAAAATAATGTTTGAATCCTCATGTTTATATTTTAATAATTCCGCCTCAATGTTCGCTAAATTAATAGGTGTAGTTGCTAAGCAGTACAATTCATTATTGCTTGTACTATCATTTAGTGTCTGTAATATGGACGCCCTCCTCGGCTAGATCTACCTCTGAACCCCCGAAATGTACTTGACCCCTTGGAATGTAATGATTTGTGTTCGTGTATGATGGTGCAGGTGTTGTGCTCGCCGTCGGGCAATTCAATCTACTGTGCTGAGTATTATGGCACACTGCACAAACATGGCTGTATTTGCAATTAAAATACACACAACTCCCTCTATTAAAATCATTACAAGGCGCTGATAAGCCCATTATACTTCTAAATTGGGGTTTGGGGTTGGTCTTGCTTTCATTCGTATGCTGGCCAAATACTGCCAGTGTGCCCGTGTTTACGGACATCACCCTCAACCACAATTCGGAATTTATACTATCCCATGAAGCTGGCCTTACCGCTTGACGGAGACGAAATTGTTCGTCAGAAATACGCCATGCATAACCTGAATGACGATAGGCGGCCTCCCTAATCACTGACATGTACTGCATCAATTCAGCCGCTTTGTCATGTCTTTTAATGTAAATGCACATGAATATCAAGAAGGCATCGGTCCATTTGTCAATATTTGGAATTTTTTCGTTGACATGTTTTGATTTGGATTCCAACACACCGTTTGCATTGACCACCAATGCACCAGAACCCGCGCACATTTCTAGCAATTCAATTTTACCCTTAAGTAAAACCGCTATATTGATATAATGATTTTGCCTAATTGTTTGACAAATTTGCAAAGGGACGTGAATCGCGACATCGTCCCCCCACACCTCATGATCGGCTGAACATCAGCCTGACCCAGATCAATACCATTCGGCTCGTCAATTATTCTGGATTTATTAAGCAATCGTTCGAAATCAATAAACGGGCGCTGTGTAGTATTACCCTTGCTGGTTGGGTCGATCTCGATCTCTTCCTCATCCGCATGTAGACGAACGGTTTCAATATTCTCCGGAGCCGGCGCAGGTGTCTCCGATTTCTTTGCCTTCTTCGTTGCCGATGGAGCCATCGTCCCCACAGATTGGCTTCTCGTCGTTCGTTTTTTTGATCTGGCATCAACCCTAGGTTTACCACGACCGGACATGCTTAAAATCGTTAAAATTACACGGATGTTAATTAACTTCGAACTTTCTTTTTCGCAGAAGTGACGGAAGAGGAATTAAACTTTATCGCGGAGGCGCAGTTGTTAAATGATTCAATAGTACAAGTCGGCATCTCCTTCAACTATACTCGTACGCGTAAATAAAGCTGGCTATTTTTAACAAGTGGCAATAGCCAAACATATTGACTCTACATTGGCAAAGTACCTGTTATGTATCATTTGTTTATTCACATGTACATTTCCTCACCATAGACATGATAGAGTGTTGTTACTCATCATAATGTTCAATAATCGACTTACTTGCTGGACAAGCGTCTGTGTTACAGTCTTGAGTTTCGGTTGCGGCTCCTAATGAGGTGCAATCAGCGCCGCCGTTTTCAGGTGCGGGATTTGCACAGGTACGTGACCGAGATTGAGTTCCGCCTCCACATATGGCAGTACAAGCTGTATACGTTGACCAGTTCGAATAACCTCCATTAACTAGAGCAGATCATGTTATCAATAGTTATAATCTCATTTAAATCAAATCCTAATTACGCTTCGATATTCTCCGCCATAGGATCTGACAACTATGCCTTGGACCTTAGCGCAGTCGGTAGCGAGGTACAATTATTATTATCCACAAGTGTAATTTTACTGTGGGTTACGAGTTCAGTCCTACGAAGCGGTACCGTAATTCTTTTTCTTTTTTTTGCACCGCTATTGATCTCCGTCAAACAAGTGGTTTTATTCAGCAAATATTCATTAATGGTTGATGTATTATGTTTGTCAATGCATTGTGGTGTGTTTTATAAGCTAAACGTTACGGACATTGTCTCTTTCAATACCGAATGTAGACTGCTCCATAGCGTTTGACTGAATCGCGACATGCGCAGTGAAGCAGTATATATCAAACGATTTTGAAGGCTTAAATCTGGTTGGCTAATCGTAAGGTCATCTGATGTGACCTCCAATGCGGCGTTCTCAGATCCTTAGTAGGGTAGAGTATCGTAGCGTGATAAAGGGTCTGATTTTATTGAAATTACAAGAGTTAGAACTAAAAAACAATTGCTGTCATTTATTCAGCAAAACGTCGTGGACTTTCATCCCTTTATTAACTTACTTACACCTATCTCATATAGCATAACATAACAGAACCACACAAAAAAGGAATCCTTCGGAAGAAATAAAGACAAACGAGAGAAGATGGTAGAAATCTCGGTTTCATTGAGTTTGATCTAGAGATGTAAAACAAGATGCAACACATCTCGCACACCCTAGCACCGGCTTAAGCAGCATTCTACTCTAAAGCCATATTACAAAGTGTTCTTTCGGAAGCACCGAACACAATACAGTGGAAAAGAACAAACAAAAGTTTGAAGATGAAAATACATTTTGCTCTTTAAATGACACGTTTGTATTTATATTGTTCAATTTCCATGATTGTGATAATAGTAAGCTCTCTTTGTACTAAGCCCAAGACCTGCAGTAACATCCTGTTGGAATACTGAAAAGGGGGATCCCAATTCAATATCATACGCAAGGATCTCTGCTCAAGCATGGAAGCCATGTCCACCACTACAATTCTTTTCATTCTTTAATAAAGCGTAATTAGATCATATATTTCAAATATGTCACGGATTTACACATTGAATCAACACTGGTAAAGTACCTGTTGTGTATCATTAGTTTATTCACATGTACATTTCCTCACCATAGAATTTTGTTACTCATCATAATGTTAAATAATCGACTTACTTGCTGGACAAGCGTCTGTGTTACAGTCTTGAGTTTAGGTTGCGGCTCCTAATGAGGTGCAATCAGCGCCGCCGTTTTCAGGTGTGGGATATGTACAGGTACGTGACCGAGACTGAGTTCCGCCTCCACATGTGGCAGTACAAGTTGTATACGTTGACCAGTTCGAATAACCTCCATTAACTAAAACAGGTCATGTTATCAAGAGTTATAATCTCATTAAAATCAAATCCTAATTACGCTTCGATATTCTCCGCTTAGGTTCTGACAACTCTGCCTTGGAGTCACGTCAGGTCGATCATTCATCTAATCAATATTCATGAGACGATCAACTAAATTTAACCAATGAAATCGTGAGTCTTATATGTAATTCAGATGATGTTCGAGTGAACTGAACAAACGAAAAACCACATAAAATACAAATATCCGAACAAGATAAAGTCGCCGTGTGTTAATGCTATGGATTGCACGATAAATTCAAAGTAATGCACTAAATGGCAAGAATACAAAGAAAATCATAGTCAATATTTTTGAAAACATTCATTACAATTTTCTATCGAGATCATTAAATTGCAACCTTGGGTTTTCTATATAGTACGTATCAATACATTTGGCCCTGTAGAGTAGTCGGTAGAGAGGTAGACAACTATTATTATCCACCAGTGTAATTTTACTGTGGGTTACAAGTTCAACCCTACGAAGCGGTACCGTAATTATTTTGCATCGCTATTGAATTCCGTCAAAAAATCTTGGTTTTATTCAGCAAATATTCAATAATAGTTGATGTGTTACGTTTTGTGTGTTTTATAAGCTAAACGTTACGGACATTGTCTCTTTCAATACCGAATGTAGACTGCTCCAGAGCGTTTGACTGAATCGCGACATGAGGTATATACCGAATGATTTTGAAGGCTGAAATCTGATTGGTTAATCGTAAGGTCATCTGACGTGACCTCCAATGCAGCGTTATCAGATCCTTAGTAGTGTAGAGTATCGTAGCGTGATAAAGGGTCTGATTTTATTTAGATTGCAAGAGTTCGAACTAAAAACCAATTGCTGTCATTTCTACAGCAAAACGTCGCGGACTTTCATCACTTTATTAAGTTACTTACACCTATCTCATATAGAATAACATAACAGAACCGGCTTAAGCATCATTCTACACCAAGGTCATATTACAAAGTGTTCTTTCGGAAGCACCGAACATAAAACTGTGGAAAAGAACAGATAAAAGATTGAAGATAAAAATACCAATGACACGTTCGTATTTATATTGTTCAATTTCTGTTATTGTGATAATAGTAAGCTCTCTTTGTTACTAAGCCCAAGACCTGCAGTAACATCCTGTTGGAGTACTGAAAAGGGGGATCCCAGTTCAATATCATACTCAAGGATCGCTACTCATGCATGGTAGCCATGTCCACCACAGCAATTCTTTTCATTTTTTAATAAAGTGTATAATATATTTCAAATGTGTCACGTATTTACACAGTGATTCAACATTGGCAAAGTACCTGTTGTGTATCATTAGTTTATTCACATGTAAATTTCCTCACCATAGTGTGTTGTTACTCATCATAATGTTAAATACTCGACTTACTTGCAGGACAAGCGTCTGTGTTACAGTTTTGAGTTTCGGTTGAGGCTCCTAATGAGGTGCAATCAGCGTCGCCGTTTTCAGGTGTGGGATTTGTACAGGTACGTGACCGAGACCGAGTTCCGCCTACACATGTGGCAGTACAACTTGTAAACGTTGACCATTCCGAATAACCTCCTTTAACTAAAGCAGATCATGTTATCAAGAGTTACAGTCTCATTAAAATCAAATCCTAATTACGCTTCGATACTCTCCGCTATAGGATCCGACAACTCTGCCTTGGAGTTTACGTCAGATCGACCTTTCATCTAATCAATATTCATGAGACGATCAACTAAATTTAACCAATGAAATCGCGCGTTTTATATGCATTTATGTTCGAGTGAACTAAACAAACGAAAATCCACATAAAACACATATATCCGAACAAGATAAAGTCGCTGTGTGTTAATGCTGTGTTTAGTTGAAATCCGGCCAGGTGTTCAGGAGAACTAGTCCGGAAAATGTTTGTGAATTTAAACCTTTTAAGGGCCATAACTCTGGCAAAAATCAGTCAACAGGTACATGACAACGAAATGCGCAACTAGGCTTAGTACTAATCATACCCTGCGAAGTTTCGTAGTCTGGACAATGTTTATGTATTAAAACCTTTAAAGGGCCATAACTCCGCCAAAAACCATACAACCGGAACACGGCGACCTTATGCACAACTAGGCTTGCTGTACTGATCGTCCTTTCCAAGTTTCGTTGAAATCCGGCCACGTGTTCAGGAGAACTAGTCCGCACAAAGTTTATGTATTAAAACTTTTAAAGGGCCAAAACTCCTCCAAATATCATTCAACCGGATCATGGCGACGAAATACGCAACAAAGGCTTAGTACTGATCATCCCTGTCAAGTTTCATTGAAATCCATCCAGGGGACAACCTTTCTGTATAAAGAGTCATAACTCCGCCAAAAATCATTCAACCGAAACATGGCGACGATATGCGCAACTCTCCAAACAGGGGTTCAAGAGAACGTGTCCGGACAAAGTTTGTGAGATACAGACAGACAAACAGACAACAGACCGACAGACGACAGACAGACAGACAGCAAAAAAGCAATATGTCTCCCCATCCACTTCGTGGGGTTGTGGGGGAGACATAATTTGTTAGAAAGTTAAACCAATTATACAAACTGGGACATAATTGAATTGTATTCTTCTAATTCCCGCTGTTAGTGACATAGTTATCGCACAGCATATAGGTGTACAATGGACATCCAGTATGACCGCCAGTTAAAATAACTTCAAATTGTAGCAAAGTCGCTGAAAGGTGTAAATCGTTTAATTGAAAATAACAATGTAAGAATAAATTGTGTACTCTAACTACCAGTTTTTGGAAGTTAGAGTATGGCAGACAGCTGAAATAGACATGCTACAAAACAAAGTATGGTCTCATGTCGTTGGTTAGTTTAAATATCTCGATGTTTAAATAAACTAACTCGATGAGACCATACTCTATCTATTACTTATTCATATATGTTTATGAGCAGTTATTTAAATGTTCTGAATGTGGTCCTGTCATGAGCCAATATAACCGGTAATGACGTCATAATAATAAATATAATCAAGATACTTATCAAGCACTACGTATAATTGGTTGGTTGGTTGGTCGGTTGAATGGTGTTTTATGTCATTTTCAGCAGATTTTTGCCTATATATGACGGTCGATTCTTCGTTTTGAATGCAGACCATGTACTTTTTCCTGGGTAAAACCAGTACTGTTTACCTCCCGCTATCGACACTCGACAATTTTGCGACAGTATATAACACGGTTACTCGTCTACAACGTGAGTGGATTCGAGACCATTAACACCGTTACTCGTCTACATCGTGAGTGGACTCGTGACCATTAACACGGTTACTCTTCTACATCGTGAGTGGACTCGTGACCATTTTTGATACGGGCTTTAGGTGAATTGCGATACGGCGTTTTGACAAAAAGATGCAGTTTTGGCAGAACTTGATGCCATACAGAAAATAAAATAAGAAACATGGAAATGCATGAGTTTTGTTGCTGGTACATTTATGATATAAGAACGCGGCGTGGTATTAAAAATTGCAACATAGACTTGTTAAAATACTTGGAGACGCGGTCTGCCGGGGTGGGGTGGCATTACTCCTCGAGTATCTTCAAGACTAATAGAAGTGTTCATCTTCAACATAATCCATGACTATCCATCGCTATTCCAAGGATATAGTAAATGTGTTTTTATTTTGCCTTGGTCCTTCAAAGATGCGTTAGGCTTCCACTTTACATTACGCACAGGGCAAGTATACCGCTACGTTTGTGGTTTTTAAGGGTGCCCTCTGGTGAATATCAGAACAGTAAGACTTTTTAATTTCCCTGTTTTTTATGAAGACTAACATATTACTAGTTAGTTTCTGGAAAAATAATGATGGGTCGGTGATTTAACTTTTTCGCAAAATTAATCTTTAGTCATACACTCTCACAGTGTGGTTTTAAATTCTGAATCAGCTGCAAATTGTGTATGGCAACTTATATGTGTGTAGCGTGGTTTGCAGAACAGGTATCTATTTTCCGTCTTTTTTAATGTAATAGTTCATACTTTAGGACGAAAAATTAAGGGTTGTGGTCTTTTTATCACGATCTGAAAAATTATTACATCCCTTGTCATTACCCCACCCAGTTTACTATAAATTGCATTTTTAAATTTGTGATCAATCAATTTTTCATGATAAAAAAACAGTAAACTTTTTGAGATATTTTGTCTACAATATATACAAGACCTGAGTTTTAGAATAAAAAATAAAAATTGGGGGTCGGTGTGCATATAAGAAAGATATTCAATAAAAACTGAGAAAAAAATGTGCTTTTTCAGATTTCGACGAGCTCTGACATATAACGGCATAGGTCTGTAACAAATAATAGGAACAATACTTTTTATTGCTGTCTCTGTATATCCTAACACATGTCTTTGTAATAAAGTTTAAATTAAGTGAATATCTTAAACGGTTTTTGAGAAATACCATCTTTTGTACCCCTACCCCCCATTTTGGCTTATGTTAAAAATGGTCAATTTTGGGCACAAAATGTGAGGTCAAAAAAAATTCTAAACAATTTTCATTTTTTTTGCACTAAAATATCCCTATTGGGCATTAGTTTGTTACTGTATAATTATTTTTTGCAGTATATTATACTTTTTGAAATATAACAAATGTAAATTTCCGGAAGTGCAAAAATCCAAAACCTCAGCAGTGGCCACCCTTAAGCTGATGTCATCCGAAAATGACTTTGCTTTAATGATACTGCTTGGTCGTAATTTATTTTAACAAAAAATACACTCATTCACGTTACACAGTTACAGGGATAACTAGAAGCAAGGTATGCGACACCACAAACACGGAAGGGTTGACACTAGAGGCGTCCTCTGGCAACGGTAAATGGCAAAACGGCAGCTAGGGGTTTAATCAGGTCTTTGTTATGCATATTAATTTCATTTTGACGAAAATAGCACTGAACATTTATGAGACTGAATATATTGTTTTATATAGTAACGGGGTGAATATGATGTTATCTGTATCGGTCCTTTGGGATCTAGATGGTCTTGAAAAACCATTTAAGCCAGTGGTAGGGGGTGTGGGAGGTGTTGCGTCTTATAATTCCTCTCATGAACAGATGCAATAAAACCGAGTCTGCTACTGTATCCTCATGGTTGTGTTTGTTGCTTGCTTCCACATGATCTCCCTTATCGGTACGTATTGTATTCATTTTGTTTTTATCATAAACTGATGCACAGTGACTCTTCATATTATTCTTTACTGCATGTAAACGTCTTTTTGCAACTTCGTGCTGGGTATACTCATGAGAACATATATTGTTATTAAAATATACACTCACATCAGCACTTAACGTAGCTATCCCGCCAACAAAGCCACAGTTTATAACATGTGTACACCGTTTCTAAACTTACGAACGAGGAGTATATATAACTTACATAATTTGAGAATCCAAATGCTATAGGTACAATACAAGCGGCTTTAACCAGCCAGACCAGCCCCCAAAACTTGAGCATCGAATTAAGAGTTACCAACTTATAATTCATTTTACGCATACTCAATCCGGGTATTTTAAGAACCCATCAAACAATCTGTGTATTTTCGTTCTGATCATCATTGTCTATCACAGATACATTTCCGAAAAGGACAGTTTCATTGATAATTATCGAGAATTTCCCCTCATAGAACAATTACATTTATATCAAAAGTCCGTAACCTGCAAGTAAGAGTCCGTAACCAAATTTTCAACATCGACAAAAATCCGTATCATTTTTACAAGTTTTGATAACGATTATTATATCAACTGTAAACACGAATAACCATTTGTTATGTTGAAACTATATAATATCAGTATTGTGTTTATAAATAATGGAAATTAACATGTTCTAATCAAATAAGCTATTTGAAGCAGGTGGGGGTTTTTTCTATATAAATGCATATACAGAGAACCTGTTCGCTATATTAATGCCTCATATTTCACTAATAAAGCTGAATTGGGACAAATAATTACGAGCACGGCATATTTATATTGTTTTTCCTTTAAAATAAATTCAAAAGAATTTAATTACTGTTCTATATTTGGCAAAATATCCACTTCTTAACACACTAACTCTTCTCTGGCATCACCTTGAGTATAAAAAATCGTTAAAAGTCGACTAACGCTGTAACGGAGTAGACTCACTCACGTTGTAACGTAGACCCACTCACGTTGTAACCTCACGTTGTAACCGAGTAGACCCACTCACGTTGTAACGTAGACCCACTCACGTTGTAACCGAGTAGACCCACTCACATTGTAACCGAGTAGAAACACTGACGAGACCAACCGAATATAAGCCGTATAATTGCCGGAAATTGTGTTTAATGTCGACATGTTATTGAATCCTTTTAAAATGAAGCGCGACGGTTAAGAGAACGTGACGTGATCGTGACGTGGTTTAAACTTCGAGGGATCCATAACCGTAATGATTTGTTTACAATATTAATTAAAGCCGTTGGAAATTTATCAAAAGAGGTTATGACCTAACATTACATTACAGTTCGTCGTTGAATATGCGCTGACCGGATGAATTAGGGTACCCTGTGATGACCATTTGTGTTTTAACATGGATTCCTAAACTTATTAACGTGACGCCGCGAGATAATGTCAAACTTACTGTAACTTACTGTTCCGAGGCCAATGGTAAGCCGGTGGCTTCTGGAGGCCCATCTATTTGGTTGTTTAACAGTCGAGAGTGTCTATTTCGCAGGCTTGGGAAACAACTACCATCACATTTTATTTGATTATTATGCCAATGTTTGTTTAGTCTGCTCTTAAAGGCATTTACACTCGGTGATTGGACAACACTTTCAGGTAGGGAATTCCAGTCTTCCACTACCCTAATGCTAAAGGATTTTTTTCTGCGTTCAGTTTTGGCTTGTTTTTTAAAAAGTTTTAGAGAATTCCCTCTCGTTCGAGTATATGTTGCTAAATGGAGAAAGTTTTGGTTTGATGATATATCGAATCCTCTAAGGATCTTAAAGACTTACAGCATGTCTGTACGTAGCCTCCGGTATTGAAGTGTCGGAATACCTAAGGATCTTAGCCTTTCATTATGTTCTAGATTTTTTAAAGACGATAACATTTTTGTTGCCCTACGCTGAACATTTTCTAAGCGATTTGGTGCTTTTTTAAGTACGGGGACCAAACTGTACTGGCATATTCTAAATGGGGTCTTACTAAAGCTTTAAAAGTGTCAGAAATATATTCTTGTCTAGATACGTAAAGGTTCTCATAATTATTCCTAGGTTTCTATTTGCTAAGGCTATTTTGGAGGTTATACGAGTGTTAAAGGTGAGATTACTGTCAATTATCGCCCCCAGATCCTTCTCCTCTGAAACATTTATAATCAAGTCCCTACGATTTTCCCTGTCTTTCATAAAATAGTTCTCAGTAGTTATTGATTTGTCAATATGCATTCTTTTACATTTTTTTGAATTAAATTCTAGATCCCAAGTTTTTTACCAGTCACAAACATTGTCAGTAGTTCTCTGTAATTTATTTATGTCTTCTTGCGAATTTATAACTGAATAAGTTTTGGTATCATCTTCAAAAAGCTTGACTACTGTTTCAGCTACCTCGAGGAGATCATTTATGAAGACAAGGAAAAGGGTAAGACCTAACACACTACCCTGAGGTACCCCGCTGTATACTTGTTCAGATGTTGAGTGATTTCCATTTATAACCACCGTTTGATATAGGAAGTCTTTCACCCATTCCAAAACCTTCCCCACAATACCATAACCTTCTAATTTAGTTAGCAGCTTGTTATGTAGTACTGTATCAAATGCTCTCCTAAAGTCATAGAATATTACACCAAGCTCTTGGCCACTATCAAGTGCATCAGACCAATTTTCCAATACTTCTAATAGTTGAAGAGGACAGGATTTTCCCTTCATAAATCCAAACTGGTGTATTGAAAATAAATTACTTTGCATATGATCTATAATATTCTTTTTATAATTGTTTGCATTATATTTAAAACAATAAGGCATAAGCTAGTTGGTCTATAGTTTTCTGGAGATTGTTTATTTCCTGATTTAAAAATTGGTGTTATATTTGCTATTTTCCAGGAACTTGGTACTATTGATTCATCTAATGACTTGTTGAAATGTTTTGTTAATGGCTTTGTTAATTCATTTTTACATTCAACTATCACTTTGGTGTGTATACCATCTGGGCCAGCTGATTTATTTGGTTTTAATTCCTTGATTGCTAGCAGGACATCGTTCTCAGTTATGATAATGTTGTCAAGCATGGAGGGAAAGCTGGGTTGTCATTTAGTTCGTTATGTTTGAAAAAACTGGCGAAGTATTGATTAGAAATATTTGCTTTCTCTTGGTCATCTATGACTATGTTCCCATTTCGGTCAATTAATTGTCCTATTGCAGTTTTGTTTTTATTTTTCGACCTTACATATTTCTAGAATAATTTATTGTCACTATTTATCCGAGTAGCAAGGTCTTTTTCATAATTATACTTTGCTAGTTTTAGTGCATAGGTAGCTTTGTTCCTAGCAGTTTTGTATTTTTTTAAATTTGAGTGAGTTATGCAATAAACGTATTTTTTTCCAGTATTTTCTTTCGTCTCTAACTATGTTATTTGTGTAGTTATCTATGTATGGTCAAAACATATATCAGATACATGCACGTTGATTAGGGTTTATATGCTATTAATATTCACTTGTGTCGTTATGTTTTCTTGTTGTGATGTGAAAATATGTTTTGAATAAATAACACAATATTATATAATTATATATCTAACAATTTACCTATACACGTGTATGACCCGGTTCCAGACCAATTGTTGCTGGAAGCAACACATGTTCTAGAATTGGGATTTCCATCTAACGCGTAGCCTGCATCGCATGTGTACGTTCGTGTGGCACCTTCCACTAAGCTTGTTCCGACTATAGTACCGTGTGGAATCGAAGAAACCTCGGTACATATCTTAAACAGAGGTTAATGTAATCTATTTTTTCTTTAAAACGAATTTCCTCAATAGCAAGATTTGAGCTTTAATAGCATCCATCTATCATCCAAACTCCATCTACGAATACATCAATGGATCAATAGATCCATCCATTCGTCCGTCCGTCCGTCCGTCCAACCATCCATCGATCCATACATCTATCCATCCATTTATAAATCCATCCATACCTCTTTCAATATATCCTTTCATCCAGCCTTCTATAAATCCATCATCTAAATATTTAGTTATCAATTCATCAATACATCCACCCACCATACCAACCATCCATGACTTAGCAATCCATACTCATATTCCTATTGCATTCCCTCAATTCCCCTACCTGTCCATACCTCAACCCATAGTCATCCAACCCTAATTCTACCCATCTATATTTGAATCCATTTTTCCATTTATCCGTCCCTAACCCATCCATTCTTTAATAGATTATGCTATCCTTATATCGCTCCATCCGTTCAGGAACCACTCTCATCCATCCATCCATCCATCCATCCATCCATCCATCCATCCATCAATCAATCCATACATACATATATCCATCCATCCATACATACATACATACATATATCCATCAATCCACCTATACATATATATCCATCAATCCATCCATACATATATCCATCAATCCACCCATACATATGTAAGTCAATCCATCCATACATATATCCATCAATCCATCCGTACATATAGCCATCAATCCACCCATACATCCATCTATCAATCCACTCATACATATATATCCATCAATCCATCCATACATATATCCATCAATCCACCCATACATATGTAAATCAATCCATCCATACGTATATCCATCAATCCATCCGTACATATAGCCATCAATCCACCCATACATATGTAAATCAATCCATCCATACATATATCCATCAATCCACCCATTCATATATCCATCAATCCATCCATACATATATCCATCAATCCATCCGTACATATAGCCATCAATCCACCCATACATCCATCTATCAATCCACTCATACATATATATCCATCAGTCCACCCATACATATATTCATCAATCCACCCATTCATATATCCATCAATCCACCCATTCATATATTCATCAATCCACCCATTCATATATCCATCAATCCACCCATACATATATCCATCAGTCCACCCATACATATATTCATCAATCCACCCATTCATATATCCATCAGTCCACCCATACATATATTCATCAATCCACCCATTCATATATCCATCAATCCACCATACATATATATCCATCAATACACCCATACATATATCCTTCAATCCATCCATACATATATCCATCAATCCACCCATACATATATCCATCAATCCAACCATACATATATATCCATCAATCCACCCATTCATATATCCATCAATCCACCCATACATATATCCATCAGTCCACCCATTCATATATCCATCAATCCACCCATTCATATATCCATCAGTCCACCCATACATATATTCATCAATCCACCCATTCATATATCCATCAATCCACCCATACATATATCCATCAATCCAACCATACATATATATCCATCAATCCACCCATACATATATCCATCAATCCACCCATTCATATATCCATCAGTCCACCCATACATATATCCATCAATCCAACCATACATATATATCCATCAATCCACCCATACATATATCCATCAATCCACCCATTCATATATCCATCAGTCCACCCATACATATATCCATCAATCCAACCATACATATATATCCATCAATCCACCCATTCATATATCCATCAATCCACCCATACATATATCCATCAGTCCACCCATTCATATATCCATCAATCCACCCATACATATATCCATCAGTCCACCCATACATATATCCATCAGTCCACCCATTCATATATCCATCAATCCACCCATACATATATCCATCAGTCCACCCATTCATATATCCATCAATCCACCCATTCATATATCCATCAATCCACCCATTCATATATCCATCAATCCACCCATACATATATCCATCAATCCACCCATTCATATATCCATCAGTCCACCCATACATATATCCATCAATCCAACCATACATATATATCCATCAATCCACCCATACATATATCCATCAATCCATCCATACATATATCCATCAATCCACCCATACATATATATCCATCAATCCACCCATACATATATCCATCAATCCACCCATACATATATCCTTCAATCCATCCATACATATATTCATCAATCCACCCATTCATATATCCATCAATCCACCCATTCATATATCCATCAATCCACCCATACATATATCCATCAATCCATCCATACATATATCCATCAATCCACCCATACATATATCCATCAATCCACCCATTCATATATCCATCAGTCCACCCATACATATATCCATCAATCCAACCATACATATATATCCATCAATCCACCCATACATATATCCATCAATCCATCCATACATATATCCATCAATCCACCCATACATATATATCCATCAATCCACCCATACATATATCCATCAATCCACCCATACATATATCCTTCAATCCATCCATACATATATTCATCAATCCACCCATTCATATATCCATCAATCCACCCATACATATATTCATCAGTCCACCCATACATATATCCATCAATCCAACCATACATATATATCCATCAGTCCACCCATACATATATCCATCAATCCAACCATACATATATCCATCAATCCACCCATTCATATATCCATCAGTCCACCCATACATATATCCATCAATCCAACCATACATATATATCCATCAATCCACCCATACATATATCCATCAATCCATCCATACATATATCCATCAATCCACCCATACATATATATCCATCAATCCACCCATACATATATCCATCAATCCACCCATACATATATCCTTCAATCCACCCATACATATATTCATCAATCCACCCATTCATATATCCATCAGTCCACCCATACATATATCCATCAATCCAACCATACATATATATCCATCAGTCCACCCATACATATATCCATCAATCCAACCATACATATATATCCATCAATCCACCCATACATATATTCATCAATCCACCCATTCATATATCCATCAGTCCACCCATACATATATCCATCAATCCGCCCATACATATATATCCATCAATCCACCCATACATATATCCATCAATCCACCCATACATATATTCATCAATCCATCCATACATAGATCCATCAATCCACCCATACGTATATCCATCAATCCATCCATACGTATATTCATCAGTCCACCCATACATATATCCATCAATCCACCCATACATATATCCATCAGTCCACCCATACATATATCCATCAATCCACCCATACATATAGCCACCAATCCACCCATACATATATATCCATCAGTCCACCCATACATATATCCATCAATCCATCCATACATATATCCATCAATCCACCCATACATATATTCATCAATCCATCCAAACCTATAGCCATCAATCCACCCATACATATATCCATCAGTCCACCCATACATATAGCCATCAATCCATCCATACATATATCCATCAATCCGCCCATACATATAGCCATCAATCCATCCGTACATATAGCCATCAATCCACCCATACATATATTCATCAATCCACTCATACATATAGCCTTCAATCCACCCATACATATATATCCATCAATCCACCCATTCATATATCCATCAATCCACCCATACATATATATCCATCAATCCTCCCATTCATATATCCATCAATCCTCCCATTCATATATCCATCAATCCTCCCATTCATATATCCATCAATCCACCCATACATATATATCCATCAATCCACCCATACATATATCCTTCAATCCATCCATACATATATCCATCAATCCACCCATACATATATTCATCAATCCATCCATACATATAGCCATCAATCCACCCATACATATATCCATCAGTCCACCCATACATATAACCATCAATCCATCCATACATATATCCATCAATCCGCCCATGCATATAGCCATCAATCCATCCGTACATATAGCCATCAATCCACCCATACATCCATCTATCAATCCACCCATACATATATATCCATCAATCCATCCATGCATATATCCTTCAATCCATCCATACATATATCCATCAATCCACCCATACATATATTCATCAATCCATCCATACATATAGCCATCAATCCACCCATACATATATCCATCAGTCCACCCATACATATAACCATCAATCCATCCATACATATATCCATCACTCCGCCCATGCATATAGCCATCAATCCATCCGTACATATAGCCATCAATCCACCCATCCATCCATCTATCAATCCACCCATACATATATATCCATCAATCCATCCATGCATATATCCATCAATCCACCCATACATATGTAAATCAATCCATCCATACATATATCCATCAATCCATCCGTACATATAGCCATCAATCCACCCATACATATGTAAATCAATCCATCCGTACATATATCCATCAATCTGCCCATACATATATCCATCAATCCACCCATACATATATTTATCAATCCATCCATACATATAGCCCTCAATCCATCCATACATATATCCATTAGTCCACCCATACATATATTTATCAATCCATCCATACATATAGCCCTCAATCCATCCATGCATATATCCATCAATCCACCCATACATATGTAAATCAATCCATCCGTACATATATCCATCAATCTGCCCATACATATATCCATCAATCCACCCATACATATATTTATCAATCCATCCATACATATAGCCCTCAATCCATCCATACATATGTCCATTAGTCCACCCATACATATAGCCATCAATCCATCCATACATATATCCATCAATGCGCCCATACATATAGCCATCAATCCATCCGTACATATAGCCATCAATCCACCCATACATCCATCTATCAATCCACCCATACATATATATCCATCAATCCATCCATACATATATCCATCAATCCAACCATACATATGTAAATCAATCCATCCATACATATATCCATCAATCCATCCGTACATATAGCCATCAATCCACCCATACATATGTAAATCAATCCATCCATACATATATCCATCAATCCATCCATACATATATCCATCAATCCACCCATACATATATTCATCAATCCATCCATACATATAGCCATCAATCCACCCATACATATATCCATCAGTCCACCCATACATATAGCCATCAATCCATCCATACATATATCCATCAATCCGCCCATACATATAGCCATCAATCCGCCCATACATATATCCATCAATCCACCCATACCTATATCCATCAATCCACCCATACATATAGCCATCAATGCGCCCATACATATAGCCATCAATCCATCCATACACGTACACTTATACCGGACTATAACAATAGTTCATGGGTATCCGGTGAAGATAGGAATTCCAATCCGAGGTACAAGTTTTTTTATTGGAACCGAGGCTCTGCCGAGGTTCCGATTGAAACACTGATTCCGAGGGTTGGAATTCCCTATCTGAACCGAATACCATGATAAGATTCTTTTTCTTGCATATCAGAAACATTTTGCGCGTTGACGCCGTCAGCTACTAACGCTTTGCATGTTTTCCTGAATACCTGGTGTTGGTGCGCGCGTGACTTTTATCTTTACCCATAAATATAAGACTTTCTTGCATACCGGACAAGGAAACCGTCATTTTACCGGGGCTAGATATTTCCATCTGACAATGGGGTCGAGATAAAAGTCACGCGCACCAACATCTTGTATGCAGGAAACCCTGCAAAACGTTAGTAGCTGGCGGCGTTAACGCACAACATGTCTCTGTTATGCATGAAAAAGAATCTATCATGGGTATTCGGTTCAGATAGGAAATTCCAACTCTCGGTATTAGTTTAATTTGGAACCGAGGCGCTGTCGGAACCGAGGCAGAGCCTCCGTTCCGATAAAAACACTTGTACCTCGGGTTGGAATTCCCTATCTTCACCGGATACCCATGAAAGACTCTTATAGTCCATCCCACATGTAAAACGTGGATAGCCTTATCCGGAATGCAAGAAAACATAATCCTCTATTTGTACATATACGTATTTATAAAAACGAATGATAAGTTCACATGAAAAAATAAACTGCAGATTAATAATTCATTGCAAAAATACACAAACATGGAATGTCTGTCATAGTAGGAAGACACAATGTGTATCAAATATTATCGGGTCTTTCGGGCCGTATGTAAATAGGTCATATCGAAAAGAATGTATATATACCTCAGCTTCGATTAGATCTATATACATATGGATGGATGGATGGATGGATATGTTTGCGTTTCCTTTGTTTCATCCTATTTTACTATACGTGATATAGGTTTAAATATATTATTGGTGGAATATAATCAACAGTTTGTAATATGCAAAACCTATTTGAATTGGTTCGATGAATAGATGAATATAGTGCACTGTATATTACCTGTGACTGACAGGTAGCTCCTACTTTCTCGTAGCCCTGCTTGCAGCTGCATCTCTTGTACTCACACTTTATAGATTTCTTGACATATCCAAGGGCCACACAATCGCCACCATTTTTGCAT
Source organism: Cyrtodaria siliqua (assembly GCA_037043455.1). Lineage (NCBI taxonomy): Eukaryota > Metazoa > Mollusca > Bivalvia > Adapedonta > Hiatellidae > Cyrtodaria > Cyrtodaria siliqua. The sequence goes on along the minus strand of JAWPHD010005868.1, from coordinate 69,106 downwards.
TCTAACAAAATGTATAACATACCATTAACACAGTTAAGGATACTCACGAACTTTACGAGAAGATTCGGTGGATACTAAAAGATTCGGTGGATACTAAAAGAAAAGAAGGTATATCGTATTTCTATTTAGATAAGTCCTTATTTATAAAGGAACCCTCACGCATGTCGGTAAATCATATCTCCATCTCGTGTCCATTTCGGTAAATCATCTCCATTTCCGCAATTCGAGTGACCGCTCACACATTATCTACCTATCAATCGGGATTGAAGCCTTTTTTTAAACAATGAACACCTGCTCGAGTCTGTATAACTGATGACACGAATAGTTGTTTAAGAAGAAATGTCTAGAACAATGCAATAAAATAAAGCACTATTATCATGTGTAATTTGTTTTGAAAGTCCTCTCTATAATTTCCGCAAAATAATATTAGTGTCATATTGCACTATTCAAAATGGCATTATTATATACTATTATTCGATCTAATGCTAAGAGATGGTTGTCTTATTTCACAACTGAAGTGGGCATGAAACCACCAATTATTTTCCCCATTGGCACCGATGTTATAATGACACACATTAATGACTTGTTGCAACTTCAACTCAAGTATGGATAACACAGCAGTGTAATTTTCATATAGAAAAATAGTTTTCCACTTGAAAAATGCCCAGAAAATGTGGGATCACAAGACATAAAAGAAAGTTTTTGTTTGTTTACTAAACAGGTCAAGGGTACAGCTGTTTCTATTGATAGTTGCTCACAAAGTGTTTGCATATATTCGAAATTTGGAAAATCGTCAATAATTCAGTAAAACTTATCAATACTCTTCTTATACATACAACATCAAAATGGAATAAAAACTAGAGGGGGTTTTGTTTTTTGTAACAAAATCATATGTCTCCCCCATAATTTATGATCCAACCTGGCTGAAAATTGCACTCTGCACGTCGTCTCGATATGGTGAGCATTTGTGCCCAGTTATTTCAAAATCCCTCAAGCGGTTCAAGAGATATGGAGCGGACACGAAATATAGGGCATATGACCTTCGGCCTCTAAGTGTGACCTTGACCTTGAAAGGACGTGGCCTGGAAGTTACACACTGGACCTCGTCTTGATATGGTGAACATTAGTGCAAAGTTATTTCCAAATCCCTCAAGCGGTTCAAGAGATATGGTGGAGACCGACTTTCGACGGACAGAGGTCCAGACAGACAGACATCCAAGCTAAAAACAATTTGTCTCCCCAGTATCACCCCCGGTATCCGTATAATATGAACGCGGGTCGGATAAGGCCATACGCGGGTACAGGAAAGACAGTATATGTACGCTCAATATTTGTTAATTATATAAATATTATATTCGTTATATACTTAGTTTTTGCTTTGTTATATTCCCTGAATATTTTTCTTCACATCCATATCTTATGTTTTTCATTTTATTATTGTTTTAAGCAATTTTATCCGTTTTGAACTGGGCGGATTAAAAAAATCCGTGTCAACAATTGACATTTCGTCGATTTTTCAATTATACAGTAATTTTGACACGATAATAAGGACATGCACATGTAAAACATTCATTATGTTAGTCATTTTGTCTTTATTTGATCCATTAATACTAACTAAGGGTTTTTAATCTGGCGTTTTGTGAGAGAGGGGTCCCAGAAAGTGGATAAGTCTTACGATGGCTAAACATTTATTCGGATAAGGTCAAACGAAGACTATGGATAAGTATGAAAGCGGGCGTTTATAACAGCACAAACGCATTTGTTTTCTTATTTGATACCCCTGTAAGCTTCTAGCTTCTTAGATATTTACCGATAGTGTTTTCCCTTACTTGATGGCATACTTTCCTAGTACTTTGCTGGTATTTATAGGGAGTGCGGTTGAAAACCCCGGGACGTGACCCCACCGGGAATAAGTAATACTAATGCTTTCAGATAGAACATCTGTAATAAAAGGAATTCGGAATTGTAAGCTAAAATCTCGGCATATCCACATATATTCGGTTATATTTTTCAACAAATGTAATTGTGTTAGCGCATCGGGGGCTGGCTTGCCCAAGTGAATAGCGCGTTGGACTTGTAACTGGCCACGGGTTCAGCCTGGCCGTTGTCACTGACTTTCGTCTGTGTGTTCTTGTGCAAGAAACTTTCCCTCAGCCTCGTCCGTCGGACGGGGACGTTAACAAACGGTTCAGTTTCAGTCTATCCTCCGAGCATGTTAAATAACCATTGGAGGCTTTGGAATCTATTCGATAGTAAGAGTAGGGCAGGTTCCCGCATTCCTAGATGTATCATTCCCTTCTCTCTGGCAGTCGGTAGCGCGGCGGATTTGTAACCGGAAGCCTCGGGTTCAATCCTCCGTGGTGTCACTGAGTTTCGTCGGTGTGTTCTTGGGCAAGACACTTTCCCTTAGCCTCGTCCGTGTATCGGTCTATCCTCCGAACACGTTAAAGAACCATAGGAATCTATTCGATAATAAGAGTAGGACAGGGTTCCCGGATTCCTATGTATCTTTCCCCTCTCTCTGGGGCGGCTCTAAATAACCTATACTGTGTCGATGAGCCGTTAAGCAACATTCAATTCAATCAATTGTAAGCACATCAGAACAATGTTATCTTAATTGGCTCCGAGACTATTCGAGCCAAAGATTTATCAATAGGCAGTTGTGCTCGCGCCCAATACTTAATTGTTATTGAAATAAATAAGGTGCATGAATATTGTTAGGAACTGAGTAGGTTACATATATACTTGTTCTCATAAATTACATGATTACTCCCCTTTGTTAATATTCTCCATCTGCGTCTTTTTGTAAACATTTTAAAAGATTAATAATTGAGATAAGTAAGTTAATATTTATTTTTTACATTTTTATCGGTGAAAGATTGGGATTTCTCAGTGAAAAAAACGTTACTCATTAAACATTACTCACTCGCATACGCTCGTTCGTGAAAAAAAAACACACGTCTACCATCTCATGAAGGATTTCCCTATAATCGATCCCAGCAGTTAAGTAATCTCTATATCTTAGTATGTTCACTGCTCATAATGGATTTTTTTATCAAGCAGAACAAGCAAGGTTTTACGCAAGCGTAAAATAGCTGCCGAGAGAAAATAGCATTATTTCTGGGTAGGAACTGGGAACAAAGTTTAACATAATAACAGACCAAGTCACGAGGGTTAAAACAATATTCAAAAAAAGAGTTGTCACGGAGACGTTAACACGCCATGACCGTTTTTTTTACCAGACACTTTCTTCCCAATGTGTGCTACTCGAATCCTTGACATGCCTTACAAATTGATTACATAAATTATTCACCTTGGTAGCACGACGTGCTAAAGTACACATCAGCGCAGATATAGAATACTCACATGTATGGGATGCGTTTGCGTTAGCGTGCATTACAACACAGATAAACTGTTCATTGCTACCATGTGTAATTATAAGAGTGCGTTATCAAAGTGAAAAAATCAAAGAAACTATTCATTACTACCTTACCATGTGCAATTACTGGGGGTGCAAGGTTTGGGAGCATTGCAAGTTTGTTGTAATTAACATTTCATAAAATTACTCTTGAGGTTGTCTTCGTGACGTATATTTGCCAAGTGACGTCATGTAACGCGGCGCTTTCAACGGATGAAATATACCCGGGGAATTAATGGAACAGCTGTATTTTATCGTAGAATAACATACAGTTGTCTCTCTTCTTTGCGTATATGAAAGGATGCACAGGTCCTGTTATTATATAATATAATGAAATGATATTATTAAGATTACAAATTAAAGAGGCTGTTCATATACTCAAGAAAATAACATACGCCAGAAAAATATATTATATACTAGTACTTAATTATAACTAGTTATTTTCGATAAAATATTAAATCTTTCAGTGCAGAAGTAGCCTCTATATCACTTGTACTGAAAGTATATAATACACTGTATAAAAAACCTAGTTTGACGTGGTTTTGTTGCAAAATTTAGCTTAAATTCCCTGTTCTGATGAAGTTACAACATAAAAGAGCTATATTTCTGAAATGCGTTGGTACTTATCCTTCAATTTTACTACATAACGTTGGTACTTATCTATGGCCGTCGTAAGACTTATCCACTTTCTGGGACCCCACTCTCACAAAACTCCAGATTAAAAACCCTTAGTTAGTATTTAGGGACCAAATAGAGACAAAATGATTAACAGAATGAATGTTTTACATGTGCATGTCCTTATTATCGTGTCAAAATTACTGTATAATTGAAAAATCGACGAAATGTCAATTGTTGACACGGATATTTCCGATCCGCCCAGTTCAAAACGGATAAAATTTGCCTAAAACACTATTAAAATGAAAAACGTAAGATATGGATGCGAAGACAAATATTCAGGGAACCTAACAAAGAAAAAAATAATTATATAACGAATATAATATTTAAATAAATGACAAATATTGAGCGTACATGTAATGTGGCGCGTCTTTCCCGTAGCCGCGTATGGCCTTATCCGACCCGCATTCATATTATACGGATACCGGGGGTGAGTATGGGGGAGACATAATTGGCTATTTTCCCCTACTTATAATGCTCATTTCAAACATAAAAGTGGAATAACTTATTACTACACCTCGGAGGTTTCGAAGCAATTGGTGTTGGTAAACCAGTAGTACATATTTTTTCTGCTAGACACCCGCATAAAGCATTTTGAATTTATGTTTTTGACCCCACATATGGGTACACTTTCACCAAGTGTTAAGACCATAGATTTTGTAGTTGTAAATTGAGCATGCTAGCTATGAGACTCCAAGATGGAGCTATAAGTGACCCCTATAATGGAAAAGGTAGAGTATGCGCCACCTGGTCGTGAAGTTTCAGAAGACATAATGCAAGATCTGCCTAAAAACCACCGAACTTCAACTGAATGATCCTTTATTTTGGTGAGATGTTTCGAAAGTTTGGCTAAGCTTAGCACGGAATATGTTTTTGTCAATATCTTACCCCAGCAGTCCTTTTTTGAAGCCTTCTTCGGCGGCTGAAATCCTTCCTCACAGGCACATATATTGGTGGCATTGCAAACAGTGTTCTTTCCTGCACAGTCACCGACGACACTGGGGTCACACGCTGCAACATAAGCCGTATGATTACACAAACACTGCATACACTACCATACACGATTGCGCCTCATTTTACTTACATATCGTAATCTTTACACAACTTTCGTCCTTACCAAAGTGATATCTAATCAATTGTCATTTTCGCTCAGCTGTCATCTTTACTCAATTGTCATCTTTACTCAACTTTTATATTTTATACTTTGTTGTCACCTTTATTATATTGTCATTTTAACTCAACTGTCATCTGTACTCAATTGTCATTTTTATTCAGTTGTCATATTTATTCAACTGTCATTTTTTCACTATTGCCAAGTGTTAAGGAAGTCGTAATCTTTACTCTATTGCCATCTTTACACAGTTGTAATCTTTACTCATCTGTCATCTTTACACAGTTGTCGCCTTTACTCATTTGTCATCTTTACACAGTTGTCGCCTTTACTCATTTGTCATCTTTACTCTATTTTCATCTTTACTCAGTTGTCATTATTATTCAACTGTCATTGTTACTCTATTGCCAATTTTTTATTTAGTGGTCATATTTATCCAATGTCATCTTTTTTCACGTGTCATCTTTGCGCTATTGCCGTCTTTACTCAATTGTAATCTTTATTTAATTGTCGTCTTTACTCAGTTGTCTTTACTCTGTTGTCATTTCTACTCATTTGTCATTTTATTCAATATTCATCTTTACTCAGTTGTCATCTTTACTGAATTGTCATCCTTACTCAATTTCCATCTTTAATTAATTGTCATCTTTACTCAGTTGTCATCTTTACTCATTTGTCATCTTTACTTAATTTTCACCTTAATCAGTTGTAATCTTTACTCAGTTGTCATCTTTACTCAGTTGGTGTCTTTAGTTAATTCTCATATTTTCTAACTTGTCATCTTCATTCAGTTGTCGTATTTACTTAATTATCATCTTTACTTAGTTGCCATCTTTACTTAATTGTCATATTTACTAAATTGGCATCTTTACTCAACTGAATTGTCATCTTTACTGAATTGGCATCTTTATTCAGTTGTCATCTTTACTTAATTATCGTCTTTACTTAATTGCCATCTTTACTCAATTGCCATCACAACAAAATTGTCATCTTTACTCAGTTTTCATCTTTATTCAATTGTCATCTTTACTGATTTGTCATTTTTACTCAGTTGTTATCTTTAGTCAATTATCATCTTTGCTCAGTTTTCATCTTAACTCAATTGTCATCTTTACTCAGTTATCATCTTTACTCAGTTTTCATCTTAACTCACGTGTTATCTTTACTCTATTGAGATCTTTACTCAATTGTTATCTTTAGTCAATTATCATCTTTGCTCAGTTTTCATCTTAACTCATTTGTCATCTTTACTCAGTTATCATCTTTGCTCAGTTTTCATCTTAACTCAATGATCATCTTTACTCAGTTATCATCTTTGCTCAGTTTTCATCTTAACTCAATTGTCATCTTTACTCAGTTATCATCTTTGCTCAGTTTTCATCTTAACTCAATTGCCATATTTACTCATTTGTCATCTTTACTCAGTTGTCATCTTTACTCAATTGTTCTGCTGTCATCTTTGCTAAGTTGTCATCTGAAAATGATCTGACATGCAGTATTTACAGACTTTGCCGATTTCGTACATATGTTGACATATGCATACATTTAACTAATTGCAAAAAATCCGTTTATTTTACCATGAAGGGATGGCTGCCGGAGGCCCCATGTTCAACCCTCCGTGGCGCCACTGAGTTTTGTCGGTCTTTTCTTGAGCAAGACACTTTCCCTTAGCCTCGTCCGTCGGATGGGGACGTAAACCGGGCGGTCCCTTGTATCGGTCTATCCTCCGAGCACGTTAAAGAACCATAGGAATCTATTCGATAATAAGAGTAGGGCACGGTTCCTGGATTCCTATGTATCCTCCCTTCTCTCTGCGGCGGCTCTAAATAACCTATACTGTATTGATGAGCCGTTAAACAACATTCACTTCAATTCAATTACCATGAAGTATTTCCATTATTGACATGCGCACGAAGCAGCATTTCTCGTTGAATGTATGGCCTACTGATTGAATGAACCCTGTCCAAAGCGTCCTTGAAACAGTAAGCAACAGTCAATCAATTTCGATAAATGTTCTTGCGCTTGTTTCAGCCAAAGGTTTTTTGAACTTTAAAGACAAAATTAAACTAGACGGGGTTGTTTTTGCAACACACATTTATATCTTCCCCCATAATTTATGAACCAACCTGGCTGAAAGTTACGCTCTGTACGTTGTCTCGATATGGTGAGCATTTGTGCCAAGTCATTCCAAAATTCCCTAAAGCGGTTCAAGAGATACGGAACGAACACTAAATATATAGTGCTTATGACCTTCGACCTCTAAGTGTGACCTTGACCTTGAACGGACGTGGTTGGAAGTTATACTCTGCACGTCGTCTCGATATGATGAACATTTGTGCCATGTTATTTCAAAATCCATCAAGCGGTTCAAGAGTTATGAAGAGGACACGATATATAGTGCATATAGCCTTCGACCTCTAAGTGTGACCTTGACCTTGAACGGACGTGGCTGGAAGTTGCACTCTGCACGTCGTCTCGATATGGTGAACATCTGTGCCAAGTTATTTCAAAATCTCTCAATCGATGCAATAGATATGGAGCGGACAAGATATATAGTGCATGACCTTCGACCTATACGTGTTACCTTAACTTTGAACGAACATGGCTGAAAGATGCGCTTTGCACGTCGTCTCGATATGATGAACATTTGTGCCAAGTTATTTCAAAATCCCTAAAGAGGTTCAAGAGATTTGGAGGAGACACGAAATATAGTGCATATGACTTTTGACCTCTAAGTGTGACCTTGACATTGAACGGACGTGGCTGGAAGTTGCGCTCTGCACGTCGTCTTGATATGGTGAACATTTGTGGCAAGTTATTTTAAATTCCTCAATCGGTTCAAGAGATAAGGTGGAGGCACGACGGACAGAGATCCAGACAGACAGACAGCCAAGCTAAAAACAATATGTCTCCCCAGTATGGGTGTAGAGAGAGATGACTAGTACCAGAGAGAGATAACTAGTACCAGTAGTAAATAAAAATACCTTACTTTTCAAAATAGAAATGCTATCCAAAAATGATTTTAGTGTGTTGGGAAATGTAAATTAAACACTCTAAAAGTTTTACAGCAAAATATTAAGGCTATCTGAAGTTATTTGAGATTATTTGATTATCTGCTGTCCCATCAACAAGGTATTTACTTGAAAAAAAGCCACACCAAAATAAGATTTTTGCTGTAAAATATTTATTTCTCAACCGATTTCCAAAACTATTATTTACCACTAAAAGTTTCAGTTCAATGATATATAATTTATGAACCCATAAGTATTGCTCAAGTTTATGCTGAAAAACCTCAGGCTGAAACAAGCGCCCCCAACAATAGTAATGTAAACACGTTTTTTTCCAGTAGTGTATAATTATGTCAACGTATACATACGTTGTCCTCTGTCCGATGCCTGAGCAAACGAAACATACAACAGAACCAATATAGCGACACCATGCACCCATTTATGGAATGCTGACATTTTCTGTGGCTGGAAACGCTCCTTCACAACCTGATAACGAAAAGACAAAATAAAGTTACACTTAAACGAAAATATATTAATTCAGTTGAATTCAATTCAATAAGTAGTATAGATACAGCGCAGGCAGAGGGCATTTTGTGAATGCTGTTTAAAATTTAATTATGTTTGGACTTAAAACAGTACTTTTTGTACTTATTTAAGAAATAATAAATATGTACCTGTGTTTTATCAGTGAATAAAATACAGTTAGGAATTCGGATGCGTAGTGATGCGATAAAATACAGGTACATATTTATTATTTCGATTCTAACACAATGTTTACGCTATTGTTTGGACACTATATATTATCTCGGAGGTCAAGGTAATCAGCCTGCTATGTTTACAGGCTGTTCCATCGGGCGCCCCCGTATGCAAAGTTATGCGTTTCAATACACTAGTAGTCACGTGACAAACAATTAAGTCATTGCTTACGTCAGACAGCTTGCGCTGTATGACGTCAAACGTTCTCACCTTGTTCGAGATGCTTATACTGATGCATATGTTGGGTTTATATCGGTGGTGTGCACGGTTTGGGAGCATGGGAAGTTTGTTGTAATTAACATTTCATTAGTGTTTGCCCTACTTTTTCCTCCAATCAGACGGTGAGGAATTTTAGAAAAATGGCGATGTTATTTTCATGTAAATTTCTAACGATCAATTTTAACCATTTAATCATTAAGTAATCGCTTACTAAATGGCACGCGCTTGTTTGGACACAAGGAAGTGGATTTAGTAGAAGCGCGAACGTGTTAAGAGGCGTGGTTTCGTAGAAGCGCGGGGGAAAAAGTAGGGCAAACACTTAGTCAGTTAGAGGCTAAGAAGTGAAATTTTAACAATTAAGAAACCCCGGTCAGTCGCTGCGCTCCTTCCCTTAGGGTTTCTTAATTGTTAAAATTTAACTACATAGCCTCTAACTAATACTTACAATTATTGTTGAGTTTGTTTTCTTGACGTATATTTACCAAGTGACGTCATGTAACGTGGCGCTTCCAACGGATGAAATATACGCGGGGAATTAATGGAACAGCTGTAGTTTATCGTAGAATAACATACATATGTCTCTCTTCTTTGTGTATATGAAAGACTGCGGAGGTCGTGTTAGAATTAAGAAATAATAAATATGTACCTGTGTTTTATCGGTGAATAAAATAAAATTTGAAGTTCGGATGCGTAGTAATTAAATTACTCGTGCTGTCGCACTCGTGATTTAATTACTACGCATCCGAACGACTAACTGTATTTTATTCACCGATAAAATACAGGTACGTATTTATTATTTCGATTCTAACACAACACTAACCCCATTGTTTACGCTATTGTTGGTGCACTATATATTATCTCGGAGGTCAAGGTAATCAGGCATTCGCAACATCTCGTACACTGCTTCGCAGTATGACTCGAATGCAATACGGGTTACGTCATACTAGCGTGACGCGCGTCAGATTCCCGCCAAAAACGAATATGCATTCAAAATCAAAGTTATCTTCAACATTTTGCAATGTCATTTAGCCGATTGCTCCATCTATAGATTATTTACGTGAAAGCAATGATAAAACCTTCATCTGTATTCTAGATAACGAACATTCAACGCAAATCATACATCAACACGTGTAGCAAGCGGCCAGATTGTTTATTTAGCAACAGCTTAGCAACAGTGCACTATTTTCTGTGCCGTTGCCTTCCGGCTAACAGAATGTGAAGATTTGAACATACCGCAGCGCCGTGATAACGTTGTTTGTTTAGTATTTTAATTCTTAAATATTTGAGAATATTCCAGAATGCGATTGCACATTGTTCCGTTACAATTTGATATCATAAAATAAAAAAGATTATTGGTTCACCCAATAATCACATTTATTTGTGTAACAATTTTTAGTATTGTCGGTACTTTGATCCCATTTGTGATAACTCGCTGCAGTGGATCAGTTACGCGCAGATAATTCTACTTCCGTTCCCCATTTATTTTCGGTTTACACAGAATCTCATGTTTTTTCTGTTCGTTCTGTTAAAAATTTCACCCCCACTCACCCACCCACCCAATTACTAGGAAGTCAATGCTGTTGTTTTATGTTTTATTGAAAATATAAGGCTAAAGCACTCGTGAAAACACAAGTTATTTTATTTATTGAAGAAAATACAAGTTGTACTATAACTGTAATGGTTTTCATTTGTTCCTGATTGCGATATCATTTTCATTAACTGGAAGACTCGTGCAGTAACTGCCGGTATGTTTCTGCCGTGCTATAACAGACATATATGGCTGCTATAGCTCTCTCTCTCTATAAAGTCGTTGCCTACCTCTCCTAAGAGAAACACTCACGTTTCAGTTACGAAAATACATTAGAGCATTTGGTCTATGACTTACAAACGCCTATTGATAATGTAATAATATATATTCTACACATTTCTCTTGAAATAACTTTTGGCTATAGAACCTAAACGTAGATGTTGTTTGGTGAGTTCGGTTTGGTTTGTATTATAGTGAAATTACCAAACTCATTGAGTGCAAAGAACTCTTTAACACGAAGTGGTGTTGTGGTATTGTTGATTTATCGCATATATGAGGAAAATATTCTTTGAATGTGTTATATCATACCGCATGTTTTTTTGGAGTATTGTTTTACCAAATGTCGTTGAGAACAAAGTGCTATAAATGCCAAATATGTATGTGGCATTAGCTTCAACATATAGACCTTCGGCTGGTGATGTACGAAAGGCTCCTAAGGCGAGTCGTAATCCTTGATTATGTATAGGATCGAGCATCTGCAAGTATGACTTGCGGGTCGATCCGTATACTATATTGAGCCATAGTCCAGCTTGGATCTAATATGAGATCTGTAAAATCGCAAGAGGACTTTTCGATCTGCTCCCCAATTAGTGTTTGCAACATTTTTAAGTAAGTTAAGAGCTTTAAGGCATTTGGCCTTCAAGTATTTAAGGTATGGTATAAACGTTAATTTACGAACAAAAATAATCCACTACTGGTAAAGCTGAACCGCCCAGTGTTAGATGAGGGTCTTCGTGATGTTTGCGTAGTTGACAAAAGTGCATACAGTTGGTTTAGATTTAGAAAATGTAAACTATTTTCATCAGACCAGGTCTGAAGTTTATTGAGACATTGTTGTAATTGTCTCTCAATAGCATTCATGTTTTTTGCACGATAACATATAACAAAGTCGTCAACATATAGAGAACAATCCACACCTGGATTGATGCATTTTACTATATTAAAAAGCGTGACAGAGAGTATGCTACCCTGTGGAACACCCAACTCCTGTTCATGAATATCAGAGAGGGTTGAACCCATTCGGACACGAAACTGCCTATCATCTAAGAATTTCTCTATAAAAATTGGTAATCGGCCTCTAAGACCAAGGTCATGAAGATCATTCATAATACCGTACTTCCATACAGTATCATAAGCTTTCTCCAAGTCAAAAATACAGCGACTAGATGTTCTTTTTTATGAAAGCTTCCTTAATAAACGATTCAAATCGAATGAGATTGTCTGTTGTGCCTCGTTGTCGCCGGAATCCACTTTTATATTTTGTTATCAGTTTGTTGGACTCCAGGTACCAAACGAATATCTCATTAATCATTCGTTCCAGGTTTTACATATACAACTCGTTAAAACGATTGGGCGATAATTTATTGGGTCCGTATGATCTTTTCCAGGTTTGGGGACTGGAATAACGATTGCTTCCCGCCAAGAATCAGGGAAATTTCCCGTCACCCAAACCTCATTAAATATGTCAAGAAGGGTAGAGAGACAGGATTCAGGTAAATGTTTTAATAATTGATAATGGATATCATCAGGACCAGCTGATGTGATGTATCATGAGCCTTTTTAACGGACTCTCGAAGTTCTTTGAGAGTGAATAGTTTATTGTATTTCTCCAAGTTTTTCGACTTGAAGTTCAGATTCTTCTTTTCTTTTAGTTTCTTATTTTTCAGAGAATTTGGTTGACAAATTTTTGAAAAAGTTTCTGCCAAAGTGTTTGTAATATCTTTGACATATGTTATTTCTCCATTATCTGTTTTAAGATGATTTACAGATCTTTACCACTTATTTTCCGGACCATGTCCCATGTCTGCTTAAGAGATGAGCGAGAATTCAGCCTAGAGACGTAAGATCTCCAGGATTTCCTCTTGCTATCCTTAATAGCACGACGGGCTTTCGAACGAAAAACTCTAAAGTTATCTAAATTTGTTAATGCAGCTTTACGATCGCTGACTGCCTTTTTGCAGTCATCGTCGAACCATGGTTTATGTGGACGTTTTGGATGTGCCGAGGTTTTTGGAATAGTTTGATCAGCTATATCATGAATAGTTTTGGTAAAAAGAGTAGTTGCATCTTCGACAGCTTCGAAAACGGAAGGCTTTAATTGTTCCTCGCGAAGAGATTGAAACGTAGTCCAATCAGCCTTGCGAAGTTTCCATTGTTGCGTTTTTTCGAGAAGTGGAGGTCCGATATTTTCAAGAAATATGGGGAAGTGGTCACTTCCACAGAGGTCGTCTCAAACAGTCCACGAAAAATCCATCAAAAGCGTTAAATCGCATATTTTTAAATCAATGGATGAATGAGAGCCTGTAGCAGGATGTAAATAAGTATGTGACTTATTATCATTAAAAAGACAAAAAATTGTTTTTGGCTAAGAAATCCTCAATTTTCTTGCCTTTATCGTTTATATCTTTACAACCCCAGATGTAGTTGTGTGCATTAAAATCACTCAAGAGTATAAAAAGTGATGGCAATTGTGCAACTAGGTCATTTAGATCTTTAGGGTCTACATGGTCTAGTAAAGAACTAGGTGGTATATTGTTATAACTCTGTGCATCGTAACACTGACCGCAATAGCTTGCAAATTTGTTTTCAACGCAACAGGTCTGTGAGGAATGTTTCGATTAACGATTATCGAAACTCCACCAGTCGCCTTCAAGAGTGTTTCTTGAAGACAAAAGGCAATAGGGTTGTGTTCAATTAAAATTAAGCTGATTTCAACATAATTTGGTTTCAAACCTCGACAATTCCATTGAATGATCTTATTAGTTTTACACATTATTTAGCGCTAATGCGATTTTTTATTTTATTTTTATTGTTGGCCTTAGATTTAGGAGAAGTATTAGAAGACTCAAGCAGTGACATCTCCACTGATGAATCCTCCTCCCTGGAAGAAATCATCTGAAAAGGCAACTCGACTAACTTTTCATGAGAAGATGGAAGTGGCAGTGCAGCTGCTGGCTCTGAAATGTCCATGAGCTGTTCGAATTTGTTATGCAGCTCAATAGGGCCGTTAGACACACTTATGGAGAAATACTGTTGAAACGTCAAACTGACATTTCTAAATTACAACAATTCCTATGACAGATTGGACAGATTTTCCAAACCTGTGAATCATTTTCTATGTACCACCATTTTCAAGCTATTAGATCAATACATTTAATAAGTAATTTTCTACCAAAACAAAAACATTTTGTCATTTAAAAAAAGTAGCTCCGGAAGTGAAAATTAACTGAAAATATAAACTGATATGGGTCACATGTGAAAATACAAACAATGAAAACACATAAGGTATTATTTTTTTAAATCATAAAATCCACTATTTCACTTGAAAATATATAATAAAAACTACAAATTGAGAATTAGTTATTTTTGACAAATACAATGTTATCCTCCATGTCCGACGCCAAAGTTGTGTTATGTTAATGATAAGGAAGTCCGGATAGAAAAGCAAACTTCTTTTTACTCAGCTAAACAAAGACGCTTGCTTTTCCTGTTTGTGTTTCCACATTCCCCACTTTTTGAACAGCCGATTACCATATCATCCCTTATTTGTAAATAGTTTAAACAATATAGTTTGACATTAATTTTTAATAACTGACTATTTCATTTATTTCAGTTTCATCAATTTTTGCGCCCATTATTATCTATTTATGTGTCGACATGCCGTAAAACACCATTCATTAATTCATTCATCCTTGGAGAACCCATATAAAATCGTCATCGCCTCCATCTGCTATTTCTTGCAATATACGGTATGCAATATAACTAGCATTTGGAAAAGTCGAGTTTGATAACGGGTCGTGCGTCTGCATAATACGAGTATGATGTATACAACTACGATCCGAGAAGTGGTGGAAAATACAAAAGCAAGAACGTATGTTGATCAAAACACGATCAAACAAAGAATACACACTAATAAAACTAAAATTCGGACTTCTCAGAATTCACTTTTGCCCAAAAACATTTCGTGAAAAAAATCTCACTTTGAAACATGGATGAGATTTTTAGATTTGCTAGTGAGATTTCAACAACGTGTTTACTGCAAATTGGTAAAAGTAATGAGATTTGTTTGTGCATTTAACATTTTTGAATGACAAATTTGAGAAAACAATGATAGAATCTGCCCAAATCTTCCCCTGAACATTTATAAAACATTATAAAAACGGACTTTGGTGTTGCACATGTAGAATAACAGAGTATTTGTCATGTATAACCTAATCTCAAATACGTGTTTCAAATTTACTTATTGATTTTCTGATTCAATGTTTAAGTATCAAGTGCAAATTAAATAAAACAAACCAATTTCCGTTTGAGTCATGCATTCTTAAACAATTGAAACATGTCATAGTTTAAACCAAACATTATACCATGTTAATCTTTCTCAATAAAATATAAATGAGTAAATTAATACATACTATGTTAATCCGATGTATTTCACTTTTTTAAAACCCAGAAGCGTTTTCATTTAATAAATCACAAACACGCCAGTTCTTTTCCGAAATACGCAACATCTACGCGTATATTACATATATGTTCGTCATTTCATGCATGATTATATACATAATCCTCTCTGTCCCCTAAAAGCTGACTAGTGCCCTGATAATATATATAAAAAACAAACAAGCTTTACGTATATATCTTGACAACTTAGTAGTTTAAGCACATTTTCCTATAGTGATCGTGATAAATGTTTCATAATATTTTTCTCTATCTCGGCTAGTTAGTTATGTTTTGTTATTTTTTCCTTTCAATATATAAATATAAATGATACAGATGTTACCCATGTTTCGAGGGTTTAGCGTAAAACTATTATATCTCCTTCTTAATTCATATGTAGTTAAAATAGTTTTGCGCTGAGTCCTTGGTTTGTTAGATATTGGTTGGTCACCACAAACTCACAATGCTGTATTGCATGTGTGGTCTCTTTGGAACCAGCTTCGGTGTCAAACATGCCAATCAAGTTAAAAACTATCCCCCAACTGAAGGTCTCACTACACACTTAGCTCCCTTGCATGTGACTGTAGATGATTCTTACACCATAAAATGTAGGGGTGTATTCTTCGGTTTGAGATATTTTAATAATTGCCCATGGATATTTTATTTTCTTGTTGCAGGTGAGAAAACAATAGTGTGAGATTGGATGAACAGCGATTAGACGACACTGACAGCAAAATGTGACACATTTGTGGGTGCTCAAAATGCGTATGAAATTAGGTGCAAACTGTTTAGTGAAAGCCGAAAAGAGTACCTTGCCTGCCACCACTCACATTAAAAAAAAAGCAAAGTGGGCTATGTACCAGATTTTGTGGATTTTTATGAGCAGCAGTAACTGTATTTTCTCAAAAAAATACTTTTAGACTGTAAATTCTTGATTCAGAATTCAAAATTGAACTTTACTGCCTATGGCCAACACAGTAAAATCGAAGTGTGGTGTGAGACCTGAAGGTGAATTTCCTTACATTGAATGAGGTGTATCTACCAACTCCTATTACCAACAGACTTAGTATGAATAGCTGAATATAGGAGCCCTTGGAAGCAACAAACAAGTGAGAAAGTAGCAGACCCGGGTTTACTGAGTCTGTTCATGAGAAGTAATATAATATGCAACACCTCTCACGCCCACTAGCACCGGCTAACGCGGTGTTAACTCAATATAATCTTCTCTGGCACAACCGGTTGCTGCACCAGAACTTTAAGATGGCATGAAATGTGACTGTGACGATGTATTTACATTCACGGGCTTGCGTGGCGCAGTCGGTAGCGCGGCGGATTTGTAACCGGAAGCCCCGGGTTCAAACCTCCGTGGTGCCACTGAGTTCTGTCGGTGTGTTCTTGGGCAAGACACTTTCCCTTAGACCCGTCCGTCGGATGGGGACGTAAACCGGGCGGCCCCGTATATCGGTCTATCATCCGAGCACGTTAAAGAACCATAGGAATCTGTTCGATAATAAGAGTAGGGCAGGTTCCCGGATTCCTATGTATCCTTCCCCTCTCTCTGGGGCGGCTCTAAATAACCTTTACTGTGTAGATTAGCCGTTAAACAACATTTAATTCGTTTACAAATAGCTACATACCCATTACAGGTATTACATCTACATCTGCGGCATATGCACATATTATGCACAGGATAATGACATGATTACATAATATTGATCCACTGATTGTTTACCCGATGTAACAGCCTGTACTATTATGACATGATTACATAACATTGATCCAGTGATTGTTCACTAGATGTAACAGTTTGTACTAGTATTGTAAATGAAGTTTACTGAGTGTAGAGCATAATGAAAGTGAGTTAATCTTCTATTTAAAAACATAAAACGACAACATTTGCTAGACAGTGTCTGCATTTTTGATGGCATATTTTAACACATTGCTTTTTATAAAAGCGAAATTACTCATGTAAAGATATCAATTGCATATGAAAATACACTACACGGTCACGTTTAATCATCTCTACAACAATTTAATAATGTATGGCAGAAGGTAAAAGTCTGTTTCGCTGGCTATCTTGTATTCATATCTTGGACGTCATCTTGAATTTAAAGGGGTTGATGCACTATTTCTCAAACACGGTTTAATTAAAAGAGCTCTGAAAAACTGAAAGAATTATCAAAATTATCAATAAAGGCAATGATGTATTTTACTGTAATAAAGTCCAAAATCGTTTGCATTTCATAAATCAAAAACGCGCTGTTTCTTTTCCGAAATGCGGGGCCTGATTTGAACCCAGGGTCACTATTTGAACAAACATGGTAGAAACTATAAGCTGATGCTAAAGGTAATATGTGAGGGTCTTGTGATATCAGAGAAGAAGCTTTTATAAGTTTTAGTCTATGCAAAACATGCAAAATCTCTTTATACAACTGTGGATCCCTGTGGCGCAGCCATTTTTGTCCCCAGGGACTTCATTTGAACAAACTCGATAGTTCAGGGGTTTGCTATCATCCACTTGAATATTGGTCGAAATTGTCCCCGTGGTTTCAGAGAAGATGTCGTTTACAATTGTTGACGGACGGACAGGCGGACGGACGAATAGACAATGTAAAAAAAAAGTTATCACAAATAGCTCACGCGAGCTTTCGGCTCAGATGAGCTAAAAACTTGTTTAATACTTTGATACTACCATAAGTGACACACTTTCCGATCCCATAACCCCCACCCGCCCACCGCTATCCACCAGAGAGAGACTCCATACAGTTACTAGAGCGATACACGCCCTCTTGGGCCTTTTGTTTGACTAACAAGTAACGGGAACAGGACTTTTCCCCCAAGTTCATTTGATTCAAATTTGAATGTTGACCTCCGTTAAAATTCAATATGGCCACCACGAAAAATAAAGGAAAGTTCGTGTCCTCTACTTCTCTAGACCGACAAGCCACTATACAAACCAAACCTTTACCCAAGTAATCAGCAATTCGTGCAGTTGATCTAAAATAAATTCATTTTTAATCAGGATATAAATTATCCTCATTCCTCAGTATGTGAATTTGATCTATAAAGAAAATCCATTTCGTGTCAAACATAATGGGCGCCACAAAACTAAGAAGTAGAACAAATTGAAATCGAAGCGTGTGGTACTCCTTTACTCCCGGAAATAACTTGGGAAAATAATAAAAAAAAAAATCCTGGTGTAAATTTCAGGGATACAGTCTATAAATCTGTTCTCAGCATACGAATACAGATGGTTCCAAATCGGTATCGTCACTGAGTATTGATTGATGTTAAACTTTATTAAAGGGACAAGCGGCAATCTTGATTTTTAAAAGCTCGCGGCGACCCGTTAGTTTTTCTACATAACTTGAATTTGTTCAATAATTAATATGAATTATAAGAATAATATAAAGGAAATCGTGTTTGAATATCAATAACTGTTTGTGTGTACATTTATATATGTATCTCTTGTTGGTGCTGTCGGATTTTAAAATAAGCAACACCACTTCAATCATTAAAAGAGTTGATGAAACTTTAACTGAAGCATCTTCTAAAGAGTTTGAATAGGTCTGCTCCACTGCTACTTATTATCATGAACTACTGATCAGATTTCAATAATAAAAGCATCTATCATTAAACCCTTTCTTCTAATGTAAAAGTAAAATTGCATTGCTAAAAACTGAGAGTACCTTCACAGACGGTAATATTTCAATCCAATTGCTATTATATTGTTATTAAATTGTCTTTTTGTTTATAACTATGATAAGTTACCAATTCTATATTTTCTAACCATGATATCTTCCCTATTTCTCACATTATAATCATGAAACAACATTATTTTAGTGATCCATCCAGCTATTCAGAGATACTTCCGCATCTACAGAATCCCTGATGAATGGCAAGTGGCCATCAACAGTTTATCTTTGTTGTCATATTATGCTAAACTTTAAATTACACTGTTTGCTCTCGGGTTGTAAAGCTTAACGATTCTAGGGTTTGCAGTTTTACTGCTTAGTTAATTACCATTACTCCCAAGGCAAACGTGTGTAAACTCACGGAAGTCACAGTTGTTGAAAGTGTGGCTTCTGATTTGCCCAAACCGAAGAGTGAGGCATCTACCACTAAGGAGGATTTAGGTGTGACCATTAATACTGACATTCTCACACCTGATATGTTATTGGGGGTTTTAGGCAACTGGAAACATGTGTTTCCTGCAGGACCAACCCATATAGTTACACCAACGTTCTCGAGATAAAATTGTATCGAGGATCCAAAGCCTTTTAGAAATCATATCGGAAAATACCACCTGGCATGTATGAGGAGGTACATCAACACATAAAAGAGATCTGGAAGTAAAAGTCATAGGAGAGTCCGAAAGCCCGTGTTCTGGCAAAGTGTTTTTAGTTTGTAAAAGGATCAGAGCCTTCGATTTTGTATCGATTGGCGCCTTTTGAACTCTAAAACCAGAAAGGATGCATTTATGTTGACGATATGGTCGATCCTGTGTTGGCTCCACACTGTACAGCAAACTGGGTACTGGAACGTAGAGGTTGAAGAAGACGATAAACCCAAGACACCATTAAGCGCCGATAATCTATGTTTTTGTGAATGTAACCGCATGGGATTTGGCTTGACCAACGCTCCAACGCCCTTTCAAGGACTTACAGAGCGCTGGATTTATACGTTAGGGAATGCCTCATCTTTTTAGACGACATACTTACCTTCTCCAAGACGTTTGACGAACATATTAAATGTCTTGAAGCTATCTTTTCAAACCTTGCCTAACATGGTTTAAAATGTATACCCTCTAAGTGTGAGCTATTTATATAGTCCGTGATTTACCTAGAACATGTCATATCCAAACGGGGATTTATACTGACCCTGATAAAGTTTCTGCCATTAAAAACATGACCAGTGCCCAAAAGTATCAAGGAATTGTGTGTATTTCTGTGTTTTTTGCTGGGTACTAACGTAGGTCCATTCCCAACTACTCTAATACAGTAGAACCTTTGAATGTCATGCTCAAAGGTCACTGCACTAATGGCAGAAAAGGGTCAAGGTATATAACATTTATGAAGTGTGAAAATAAGTATGTTTATGTTACTCGACTATTAGATAGTATTTCAACTTGTTTATACATTTGTCAGCGTTCAAATCTACAGTCAGCGGCATGTATGCATAATCACTAGACATTTACATTTATTAGCATGTGCAAACATATCCTTAGACAATCCTTACATAACCTTTTCATCTTTCATACATTTGTTTCTTTTATCATTCAGAAAGGAGCAAATAACGAATATGGTAAGGTCATATAAAAGGATGTACATGTCTAGGGAATATTAAACTGAAGAGAAGGTTAATCTGAAATTACTATCACATATCAACTCTGTATTTGCATATCACAGTCCAAGTTGGAGAGAAAACAAAGAACGTCTATAACAATGAACTTTGACTAAGTCCACCAAAAATAACATACCCACGGTTATCATGTAAAGTTTACCATTTAAAGTCAGAATATTACTAAACGAAAACGTCTTCAAAAACGTTTAACTGCATGAAAAACACAAAATAACAGAAGAAGAAAATAGAAGATACGTGTTTTGGAGTGAATATCAGCTTTTATTTCATCGAGAAGTGAGACAACTTTATATTTTCACTGATGCGAAGTTTGAAGTTTGAAGTTTTATGAACAAAATAAGTATAAAATATACACTGATAAGGGAAATCCTTTGGAAGCAAGAAACACAACCAAACGAATAAAAAATAATGAAACTGGTAATACTAATAACGATAATAATAATTTACACTTTTCCCTTATATGTATCTGCAGCTTCATTATGATTTAGATATGATCGAAAAAAAAAATCTTTAAACATAGACATTATTCAAATAGAAAATAAAAATTTACTTAGTAAGTCACTTTTGCACCAGAACAGCACTTATACTAACTTTTCAGCTGAAGAACATGCTTATGGAAACTTGGGAACTTAATGAAGAAAATGATAAAGTGGTTGTAGAGGAGGCCGGTGCTCTAAATCGTTTGTGGACCAGACATCACAAGTAGAAGTGCGAAATGTCTGAACACAGGACAGGTACAAAATGATATATAGGGTCCTATAGAAACCACAGCATCCGAACGCAATGGCATCGTAGGTCCGCACTGTACTTCAAACAAGGACTTGAAACTACAATGAAAGAGACAAAAAACAACAGAAAGGGTGGTGAAGACAGGGTTACCGACTTGGAACGGTCATTAGGCAATAAGACCTACTGGTTAGCTTGAATCGATTTTATATGCGCACAATCCTCGCTATTATCCTGTCTTCAGCGCCCTATTCTAGAATATGCATCAGTTTACTTCCACATTAAACGTGTTGATATTTAACGTCATTTGTTCAGCATATTTTCGCCATTGGGCCGGGTGCTCTTTCATTTTATATATATACTTGTTTGTCACTTTATGCACATGTCACTATAATAAATGATTTAATTACACAAACAAACATAAACAAAAATAAGGACATAGCCATTCCATAGTTGCTGATGCAAGACATATCCGCCATGGGTGGGTCCACTTTTTCATAGGTTTGACACTTTGGTGTCAATAAATGATATAATAGTTTTCCTTACCCATCAGCCTTACAGTTACTTAAAAGGGAAAGCCTTCCCTTTAAAGGCAAATGTTACCACTCATAACAGCATGTACATTCTAAAATTGCTGTCCAGTTGAATATTCATTCAAGTTAACGCCGGCCTTTGAAAGGGAACATATTCGCGCGAAGAGCTTAAAGGGACACTGTGCTTAAGTAAGAAGATATTGAGCATAGCCAAATAACTGTCTGACTTTTTATTCAGTGAAAGGTATACATGAAAACATTAGCATAGACTCAGATAAGCCTGTAGTAATACATTCGTGAGTTTGAAAAAAATAATTTATTATTTCTAAATAGTGTGGGACTCACTTTATTTACATTTTCTGCTGAACACATGGCATCCATTAGTGCATTAGCTTTAATATAGTATGTTGAAATGGATAAGATGGATATTATATTACTGTTTCTGCTGTCATTGCTATCGTGAATGTTCACTTCTGCATCAGGATATTAATAATTATTATACGGAAGGAGTCCTTCCTATACAGTACAAGCGCCTAATTGATTTTCACTTATCTCATGTATTCGTTTCCTGTTTTCGACAATATTACTGATAAAATATATTTTCCATTTACCATGTTTACTAGCCTAAACTCCTGTCTATATGAAAACAACATTTACTCTACAGGTGGTGTGCCGCGACCGGAGTTTATGTGCTCGAGTTACCGATGGTATTCGAGGAATCAACGTTGGAGTTAACGAAGTTCGACTGTAATTAACGATCAGTTAGTATCAATTAATAGTTTATATGGTTTAAAATATGTATACGTCAGTCATAGTTCCGAACACACAAATGTAAGATATATATTTATAGAATATACACAAACAAAGTCATACTGTCCACTATAACCGAGATTCAGAGTTTAAAGTGTACACTGATCAGTTAAAATATATTTCAGAACAGTTGTGTGACAAGTATTTTGTTTTGATCAATAGTTTGTAAAATGTTTGATTTTTGTTGAAATTGTAACATCTTTAGATAATTAACTCCCTTTTACACGCAACCTTGGAATGTGCTGATAAAACACTTTACATGGAGCATGTCCGCTTACACATTTTAAGATTGGTGGAAATAATATAAAAAACAACAACATAAATGTTTGACCCATTTATTGCAATCCGTCTATAATAAACTGAAACATGTATAATCCTAAATTACCTCCCTTTAAATTGAATATTGTTTGAAATTCAAGTAACTGTATTTCAGCGTCAACATTAAAGATTTCGAAAATGTATTTTGCAAACGCATTAGTTTTGGAAATCATGATGTCAAATAACTTTAGTTGGCATGTTTTAGAATTAGGAAGATCGAATGCTGCACTAATTCAAAATACTTAACAAAATGCCCAAGCACCAAGTTGTATGTCTTACCATTTTTTTGGTGAAAAAGCATATCGACATGAACGCTTTAACGTATGTAATCAAAGAAGACGATTTAAACCCATTGTTTTGCAGTTTAACTGTACCTCCTATCAAGCGTGAAATACACAAAACAATAAGAATATTATTGATATATTCTCATGTGATTACTTATATCCCAATGTTAGAACTTGTAACAGGAGACCATATGTATTAAGAGAACAATTTTGGTATTTCACCTGAGCTGTCTCTTAAACCAGGTTTGACTATATTATTGATTTGCTGAAGGGTCTTTTCAGACATATTGCAACATTTGTTATGTACATGTGTAAGGTTTGTGGAGGATGTCCTCGAACCTCCATATACCTATGACAAAGCAAATAAAGTGTCTTCTTCTAGGCTACTCACGGCTTTACTGTGAATCTGTTTAAAGCTGTACGATATGTTGTATAAGAGAATTTTACACTTAAATAAACTACTATTATTGTATTGACGATATTCTGCATACATAGTAATATCAAAATATTTACGATAAAAACAGCTTCACTTATGGGGACGTAAACCGGTCGGTCCCGTGTATCGGTCTATCCTCCGAGCACGTTAAAGAACCATAGAAATCTATTCGATAATAAGAGTAGGCAGGTTCCCGGATTCCTATGTATCCTTCCCCTCTCTCTGGGGTGGCTCTAAATAACCTATACTGTGTTGATGAGCCGTTAAACAACATTCAATTCACCTTGCAATAAATTGTAAGTATGGTAATTGTTTATGCACACTTTAAAACATAGTAAAGAAAGCAAATGAAAACATAATTAGAAACAGTATTAGCAGTTTTGATCGGTACATTATATATACTGTGTCTTACTTATATAAGTAGAAATATTACGTTTTCCGTATTAATAAATAACAAAATGAATAGTTTGTGTTTGGATGCAAAATATTACATCATTGTATTGATGTGTTGTTTTCAACGCGTTGTAACAGTTGGTTTGTACCTATTTATTCAAATTTGCATTTTCATATACCATTTGACATTGTCAGATAAAGTCAAAATACAAAAACATGCTGAGCTTGTATTATGATCTCAACTAAGTTGGTGTTATTGTTGCTGCCGTTTTTGTTGATTTTTTTTTTGTTAAAATAATGATATAAATTAATCTATGTGTTACCCTATTTCCAGAGTCATCTACTAGCGTTTGTCTTTTCAGATATAATAAAACACAAACACGGTAAAAGGGGAAATTTGGAAATCGCCAAACAGGATAGATATAAAACATAGTACAGAGAGTGGGCGGAACTCAATATTTAAAACGCCAATAGTACCGAAATGTTTGCCATCACGATGCATATGACGATGAACATGGAACCTTCAATGTGGTATTTCCATTCCGTGGCCAGTGATTTATGGTTCCATTTTTTAATAAAATGCTTTGTCCTAAATGAAAAAAAAACAATCGGCCGAATAAACAAAATGAAATTTAGTTAGTAGCAGAGGTTATAAAGCATGCGCATCAAAAGTAACAGTCGAAACACTAAATAAAACAAAGCAGACAACGTATCCTAAGGGCGATTAAACAACACTAAGCGCCACTAAAGGCTGGAGTAGTGGAACCACAATACTTGCTGGGCTTTTATTTGCGTCTGAACTTAGTTGAAGTAATTGTTATTGTCATTGCTGTGAATGTTGTTGATGTATGTAACCGACCGATTACTATTGAAGAAATAGTACGCGCATTAGGAAACAATAAAGCATGTTCATTTGACAACATCCTATATGAATATGTTAGTAAGAAAGCATAGACACGATTACAAAAATCACTCGAAATACTGTTTAATTATATCACGTAGTTGGCCAACCGGACTCATAATACCAAAATATAAGAATTGGGTGGGGGCGGGGGTGTGGGGGGGGTTGAATTATATCACGTAGTTGGTCAACCGGACTCATATAACCAAAATATAATAAGTGTGTGCGTGGGGAAGGGGGAGGCATCTGACCCAAATAATTACAGAGGCATAATAATCACAAGCTGTTTTTTACAGTTATTATTAACGACAGATTGATTGGGCATTAGATAATGATATACTCACTGACGTCCAATTCGGATTTAAACCAAATTATGGCACAGTTGACGCTATATTTTCACTGAACGCACTAATTGAACAACAACTCACGAATAAAAGTAAATTATTCTGCTGCTTCGTTGACTTTAAAGAAGTGTATGACTTAATTTACCGTAAACGTTCGTGGTTCAAATTAATCAAATCCGGAATAGATGGTAAACTTTATTCACTAATCCGCTCGATGTATGATGAAGTCAAATTATGTATCAAACATTTAAAGACTGTAAAGGACTTTTTCAACATATATTGTTTTCCCAGTTTCTAAATGACATTGAACATCATCTACAACACAGTTTAAACGTTAGTATCAAAATAAAACAAATTTCTGTATATCTGTTATTATTTGCTTACGACGCCGCACTATGTTCGGAAACAAAATAATGTCTACAAGAATCTCTAAACAATCTAGAAAATATTGCTTAAAATGGAATCTAAATGTTAATATCGAGAAAACAAAAAGTGTAGTCTTTAAAAAAGGCGGAGCGCATAGGCAAGAATACTCATGTACATATTCTGGAACGTTGATCGAGGTAGTAAACAGTTTCAATTATCCAGCGGCGATTCATTCATACCAGCAACTAATACACTTAAAGGTAAATGTCTACGTGCAATGAATTCCTTGTTAAACCTTATGAGAATATGGAACTACCAATTGACATTATGTTTAATCTGTTTGATTCATACATACTGTCTATTTTAAATTATGGTTGTGAGATATGGGGACACATCAAGGCCGAGAATATAGAGCTGGTTCATAAAAAACATGTGTAAATGGATACTAAATGTTAAAACGTCAACAAACTCTTTATCGCTCTACGCAGAAGTCGGTCGATATCCATTATGCATTTCACGATATATACGAATCATCAAATACTGGCCAAAGATGTATGGTAATAAATATAATAATTGTATATTAAAAACCATTATCAATAAACAAAGAAATGAGGTAGATGGCAATCTCCGCATTATAAACTGATAGGTACGAGATATTCTACAAAACTCGGGATTCAATGAGATTTGGTTGTACCCATAATCTGTTAAACTAAATACCTTTACTCCATTATTATTTAATCGCCAAATAGACATATATGTCACACAATGGCGCGCTGATATGACACTCTGTTCATCATTATACTTATGTAGAGAACTTAAATCCAGTTTTGAAAGATCGAGTTATCTTAAAATTCTCGATAATTTGAAATATAGAAATATGGTGACTAAAATCAGATTGTCTTCTAATAAATTATCTATAGAAACAGGTCGACATAGAAATATTGAAAGAAACCAAAGGAAATGCCCACTATGTACGTTAAATGATATTGAAGATGAATATCACTTCATTCTTATTTGCCCTTATTATCCTGATTTGAGAAAATCCCACATTCCGGCATATTTTACAAACCGCCCAAATATGTTTAAGTTCACTAATCTTCAAAATACAGATAAAATATCACTACTGATAAAACTAGCAATGTTTGGTAAGAAAGCCTTTAAAATAAGAGATGATGCATTAAATAACCAAAAGGGCTGCACTTATATTTGACATTGTAATACATAATTTTGTGCAAATGGTAACATCCAAGAATAACACTCTCACTTCACACAACTATTATTCCTTTTCTGTCAACTTTATTATATTTGTTTACATGCATGCATTGATTTTGTATGACGATGAGCTGTATATGCTTAAGTCGAAATAAAATATATGTTCTGTTCTATTCTGTTTTTGTTGTTGTTGCTGCTGCTGCTGCTGCTATTGCTGCTGCTGCTGTTGTTGTTGTTGCTGCTGTTGTTGTTGCTGCTGCTGCTGCTGTTGTTGTTTCTGTTGTTGTTGATGTTGTTGTTGTTGTTGTTCTTGTAGTTGTTGTTCTTGTTGTTCTTGTTGAAACCGTACTTTATATGTATCAATGTTTTATCATCCAATTTTAAATTGTGTCCATGTATCAGCGTACACACTGAACATTATATATTATTGTTTAATTGTTTAATATAATTGAATGTGGAATGTTTTAAAACGTTATATCAACATATTTGGATGAGTGTTTAAACGGGATAGATACCAGGCAATAGTAATTAGATCTGGAATAATATGAACTCTCAAATTCAGATACTGTTATTCTCGTTTTGGTTTTATACTAAAAAGAGGTGTACCATATATAATATAACATCCAGCAATTAAATAAATAAATACCTAAATTAACTGGGTATCAAATTCATCTAAATGAACTGAGTATAAAATTCATTCCCAAATTGTTAGTAGAGTTAGACCACCTGTTATAAGAGATTTCTATTTCAGTTCCTAATTGTGAACCATTTGAAAGATACTAGAATATTGTTTAGAATGTCTGTGTTGAAAATCTACTGTTCGACATACCCAGTATAAAGCATGGTGTTGGCCAGGATGCTCTTCTCCTCTTTTGAAATTGAACATTTTACTTTCGTTTTGGAATTATCATTATCAGATGGTGGGATTTGAGCTAGACAAAACCTATCTGAAATCATGGACACGATCCATGTTTGTCACCTGGAACTTAAATCAGGAATGTATTAAATAAACAAGGATCGAATTAACAGTTCTATTTTGTAATAATAACCGTGAATTTGAATGGAAGTTATTGTTTAGTGAGACCTATTATCCGAGTATGGTATATGGATGCAAATTTGAAGTCAACTTTTTGCAAAAATAGAAGTGCTTTATAAAACCATATATATGGTAACATAGAACAGTATATATCCGTTTCATTGTTTTATAAATCAATAGTGTCAATTTAAATTGCGCAATATATCCAGGTCAAGGAATGGTCAATATAAAATACAGTGTACCAATGGAGGTAACACTACAGATACCGTGGAAGTGTTGGTGCCCTGTAAGTTTAACGCCTACTTGCAAACAACATTATAGCCGGTATTAAAGATCATACAATGGAAAACTTAAACTAAATGATATTGATTAAACATCATCGGATGAGCTTTTGTGACCGCGTTTCGTCCGTCCTTCCGTCCATGTCACTAACTTAAATTGTCGCGACATCAAAATTGTCGCGTTACAAAAATAATCCTAAAAACTTTAAAAACTCATTTTCTCATATACCGCTGTTCAAATGTGGACAGTTGTTTGAATAGGAATTATTATTATATACTCAACTATCACTTTTGTTCCATTGAAATAAACCCACAAGGATGTTGAATCTCACATTATTCTTATACCCGAGTATTGGGTCGAAACCGAAATATTGGGTCAAAACCTGTGCATTTTTCAAAGGTAGTACCCAGGGTACAGTGGGGTGAGGCAAAACAAATCCGTGTAAATGGACGTATTATCCTGATACAAGTTAAATGGTTCTGACCCAATAAAATGTATTATGTCCTTATATTTGCGTTGACTATTTTATACATTTCCCCAAATGAAGTCACCGTGTGACAATAAATGGTGTGTGGTGGCGGGGTGGGGGTGGGGGGACGGGGGTGGTAAAAACTCACGTCCGCATTTATGTCCGTATTTTGTGGGTAAAAACGCACGTCCCCATTTGATACAATTGGCATGTGTGTTGGGGTGTGGGGGGGGGAGGGTAAAAACTCACGTCCGCATTTGTGTCGGTATTTTGTGGGTAAAAAACGCACGTCCCCATTTGATACACTTGGCGTGTGTGCGTGCGTGCGTGCGTGCGTGCGCGCGTTTGTGTGTGTGCTTTAATGTGGCTTTTAAGATTCCTTCAGTCATCTCACGACTGCGTCAACTTGTAGCAGTGAGCTCAATGCTCAACTTTATTTTTGTATGTGTGATGTCACCTGTCTTGCTTCTCATTAACATTGTAATTGTTAAGGCGTGTTTTGGGCTGGCTGTGTTCTGTGAAAGCTACATTTTCTATTCGGTTTTTATACGTACTTGTATAGTGCTGTCTCTGTGGAATACGTAGACACCTGACATGATACCCCACTCAGTCACAGTATACTGACATCGGGCCGACTAGCCCTATGATTACCTTTTATATGCTGACCGTCAAGCAAGGGGTACTGGTACCATCTTTATGAAGTATTTGGTATGACAAGTCCGGAGATTGCAAGCCTGCCGCTCTACCGCTAGGAGCTACGAGTCCTCTATGCGTTAAGAGGTTGCCCCCGTCGTACATTATATTTGGAGAAACGTCAACACTTTCATTAATCATAAAAAAGTGGACACATACTTTAATACTGTTGAATTGTTAGCTTGTTGATTATATAACCCACTCAACAAATACTAAGCATGTTATCCCAACAATTTATTCTGTTCGTTTTTTATTTCGTTTTGTTATTCATGACAACACCATTGGTTGGAAATTCCGTGGTACACTAACAGCCCCCATTTTACAATAGCGACACACATTATGAGTAACTGTTGAGAAAGAGGTCTTTGAAATTCTGTACTACCTCAAACTAAATATCGCTACGGACATTGTTAAAAAAAACAAGTATGTGTATTTTCTGTTTCTTAATGATCTTAACAGGTACTCAGTTCTACTGTGATTCTAGACGTATAATATAGTTAAAGCATAAAATACATTGCGTTATGAATCAAGAATAAAATCATTTAAAACAGCACTGATGGTATTATTTTAAATTTTATTCCAGAAAGACCAAGCATACCAACATTACAACCCACACACGACTTTACTGACTGTGCAGGATGTGTCTTTGGAACCGTTTTCAAACCTGTATCCATAAAGTGTATTACTACAGGCGGAACATCTCCAGTTGTCGTTACTATGTATGTAAACAATAAATCGGTGCGGAGAACGTTTGTAAGCAATGGGAATTATACATATAAAATATTTCTTTACAACACCCATCATATGGCAGAAATAAGATGTGAAGTCTCCAACCCTGCCCTTACTACTCCGCTTGTTGCACTGTCAAAGTTATATGTTGTGGGTAAGTGCGTATTTATTCTTCAAACCGCTGTGCTTTGTACCTAGGCTATTGTTTTTGCACGAAACGTCGATTTCAAAGTTCACATTAAATATACATGTAAATAATTCCTGTATTAAGCAAACTTTTCGGTTCGTCCCTTTGAGTGGTCTCTTAAACCAGGTTTGACTGTAAATGTCATATTCGAGTGCATAAACAGCAGGCATATAGCATGATAAACTTAATGAAAAAGTGGCATGCTTTGTATTAAAACGTTTGTTTTAAGATGGTTTATAAATATATCTATGTTTCTTATTTGGCAATTATATTTACATAAATGTATTACACAGTACCACCACCTTCACCAAGACTGTTTATACAAGAGCTTAAAGAAGGACAGCCTGTGAACATTTCATGTGTGAGTAAACTCGCTCGTCCTGCATCGAAGGTCTACATTTACATCTCGGATAACGATACACAGTCTGCAACGACAACAACCTATGAAAATACCACTAACACATTTACCAGTGTAGCAAGCATGGACAGTATGAAGAGGATATGGAACGGTCACAGAATTCATTGCTGTCTTTCACTTGTAGGATACAAATACATCCGGTGCTCAGAAATACTGTTAATAAGTTATCTGTGTAAGTATCGTTTTATAAGTATCAATATATGTTATTGCACCTCGCACAAAATTCTAGGTATCTAATTGGTAGAGTGCGGTCGCGTGGTGACCTCCTATTTTTCTATAGTGGGTCAGTAGATTTCATAGAGGGTCACTAAAACAATATGAACTACAATTCCGAATCAAAGTTTAAATCATTTGCAAATAGTTCTTGAAGATGTTTAAGTAAGAAACATAATAAGCAAATTAATAATGTTTTAAATTGTACCGGTCGTGACGTCAACGTCATGACGTCATATTGCGGGAACGTCTTAATGACGTTGACTCTCCATTAAAATGGGTTAAATATAGGTGTTTGCTTTAAAAAAAAAGTGCTATCGCCTTGCCCCCTATAAATCATACAGACCCAACATATTTCTGTAGGGAGTCAGTAACTAGCCCAATAACTAATAATATACAAGTATATAACCATTATTACTGCACAGAACACAAGGTCGTCTTGTATGCTATTTAGTTTGCTTTCTCTTTGATTTTATATTTGTAATGAGCTCAACAAGTTACGTGCATAGTATATACTTCACATGTAGATCACATATTTGCCACATATGCAGATCACATACATATTAATAAACACAGGAAACTTCCTATCTGAAACATAAAGTAGCCAATCCTTCTCTCTCCTGTCTCATTCATTCGTTGATTTTGATAAGAATTCATTCAAAAGATCCATAATGAATATCAAAACGGGATTATAAAATATATTTTTTTATTTTCAACATAAAGTTCTATGAAGATAAAAAATCTCATCATTTTTGGTTTTTCTCTTGAAAATCAAGGTTTGACAAGTTTCCGTTGAACTCCTGATTTGTTTAAAATGATAGAGTAAAGAAAATGCATTATTAGAAGGAGAATTAAATTTGTGATGGGTTTTGGCATAAATGAAACTTGTATCTATAAAAGCTCTTCAATGTACAAGTGTTTAAAGTTGGGCAACATTTTGTGAAATTTTCCCACTGTCCCAGGTGAAATTCAGGTAAAATTTCACAGTGTCCAATCTGTTTGTTATTAGGTCTGTATGCAGATATATATTGGGTTTTTTCATACACGCATTTCATTATTGCATAAGTATGTGCTTCATATGAAATAGATATAAAGACAAAGTGTGCATTAAACTAAACGATAAGTTCTAGCAAAAGAGTGTATTAAATTAAACATGCATGTTTTCGAAGAATAACAACAGAATACGTTTCCAAACTACATTTAATAAAAGCGCATGTGTATCAAACTGCAAAATCAATATCGTTGCAACATTTATCCATACCATTCGTCGGTTTCAATCGAATGTCTATAAACATCGTAATTCGTTATACTTCTGCATCAAATCTTCGAAATTTACACCTCGAAAATTATCCTTAAATCCAAATATAATTTTTCTGGACAAAACGTCTGTGAAGTTATAAAGGCTTGTATTAAAATTCGTAAAGCTGTAACAAATTCGAAATGCTTGTTATCGTCATGTTTCGAACTTTTTTGTCATCTGTCAAGTGTGTATTGAAACAATGTATGAAAGACTATCGACATAAACGCGAGAAAACTCAGCAACAGCGAAGATTGCAGTAATTCGGATGGTACACATACATATCTGCATTTGACATCGGTTTCAAACTTCAAACACGTGTATACATCGAGCATTTATTGATCCCATCTGTCTGAGAGTATCTAATAAGTATTTTTAAATATTTTATTTAAACGTGTTACCCAAGATTAAGTGGGTAATCTTAGATGTATACACATAATGACTTTTTTTTTCTTAAACAACCGTTTTCTAACAGTGTTCAGATCGTTAGTTGCAACATCTTTTTTGTCAAACTAATTGTATGATAATTTATTTCCATAATGATCTGACAGATAAACCAGAGTCGGTCAGAATAATCCCACCCGTACCAATCAATGAAGACGCCCCTTATTACAACATGGAACTGTCTTGCATTGTGACTGATGCTAACCCTGAATGTTCGATCCGATGGGACACCTCTGATTTCATACAAGTCAGTACGGGTTTGATGACCACAAACACAACAAAAAATGGTGGGTTCACAACCTCGTTAACCTTGACCGTGAATGTTACTAAAGCAGATGTTGGAACCGAAATCAAATGTATAGCTGAGTGTGCCGAGTTTACTACATACATGGTTGATTCGTATGTGGTACATGTGCCTTGTAAGTACGGAAACTCATTTTTTTTTTATAACTTGTGAACATGGTGAATGCTGCATTACCTGTTCCACATGTGTGATCTACTTTAATGTATATATTTCCGTTTGTAATGATTTCGTAATGCATATCTATGTCGGTGGAACCATAAGAATGGAACATTTTGAAATATACTCAAGTCCTTTGAAAACGACTGACTGAAAACAACAAAGATTATACTATAGTTTAATAAATCATTTCATTTTCTCTTTATCAAATAAAACATTCAAAAGAGTATGAGAGTCGACCTTTGGAAACAACCGAACACGATAAATACGAAATATTCTAGTCTCGGTTTGATTGAGACTGTTCATGAACGGTAGTGAAATATGCTTGCTACCGTTCACGCCCCCTAGCCCCGGGTTGAGCAGAACTCAATATTCATAAAATCAATAGTACCGAATTTTTACCATCCCGAAGATTGATTATTGTGAGTAAAAAAAACACGCTTTTTTTTAGGCGAATTATTTTAAAACGTACATGTAAGAATTATTGAAACTATATACAGAGGTGTTTTTTAACTTTTCGAGAATATGCTATTTCATTTCCGAAAGAACTGGTACTTGCAAATTGAATACGCTTTTGTCTTATATAAAAAAAATGCGTCTTGATCTAAATGAATGAAGCAAAATTATATAATGTGATGCACTATGGCTTTTATAATGTTAAAATCGACATCACATTATATTTAAGTCCGATGACCGGGCAGATTGTGGACTCTATGATGACGTCTATCTAAATCCTCAAAGGACGGTAGCGTTTGATGTTTGTATTAAATAGTGTCTTGTTCTCTTGCTGCTCTGTCATCTGTCAAGTCACTGAGTACTGGCTATGTGGTTTTCTAGGTGTGTTTTTATATGTATATTTACATGATCATTTATGTGTTATACTTGTATTGCCTATTAATGCTACATTGTTTGTTAGAGAATATAACTTTTGCCTTATATATTCATCTTTGTAGTTGTTGTTTGTTTCTGTGCGTGGTTTTGGTTGAAGGTGGTCCTTCCTGTTCGACTTTTATATCTTCTTTTCGTATTATGATGTTAGGGGTGTATAATATGTTGACACGATGTGCGTTAGTATATACTGCAGTTGTACAATAACATATCTAAAGTTCAACATAATGCCAATACTTTTTAATTTCAGACGCTTCTGTAGTTACACTCAACGTGTCCACAGTTGTTAATATAACTAAGGGTGAGACAATTGTGATAAAATGTACAGCAGATAGTATACCACCCTCAACTATACAATGGCTTCACAATGGCAGTGAAACTGTGCAAACGAGTCGAACATGTGATGTCCAATCGTTGTGTTTAAGGCTTCATATCATTACAACTGATGATGGTGGGCTATACACATGCAATGCCACGCAAGATATTTTTGGTACAAGAGGCGAGTCTGTCACGATCAATGTTATCGGTAAGCATATTCGTCATCAGACAAGTAATTGCCATATGCTTCTAACAATTTCATTTATTAGTAATTTGAATCATAACATTAAAATGTTGTGTTTTTAATTTTTAGATTTGAACTTATGTTGATCGGATATAACAACTGTCAGAAGATGATTAAGGTTCGTCTTATTAGTTGAAAGCAGTATATACTTTCCATAGAGTTTATGGGAAATATATTTTCTGAAAATATTTCCCTTAAACGTTTAGTATATGCTCTTACCATCCAAGTCTACCTTTAAAACCTTTCTATAAAAAAGGAATGGTGTGGAACGATGTAAACAACAATTATATTTAAAAAGTAACATTAAACAACATGCATTGTATGTTTTTTTATTGTACCCTAGATTGGTTGGCTGTGGTTGTTCAGTACAAATCTGGATACATCCTGAGGTGTTTCTAATTATGTATTGTTTATATATGTTTACAACAATATATACGTGTATCGTTTGTTTATTTCTCTGGATGTGGACTTTATTGTTAGAGGGTTCCTTTTGATGAGAGATACTGTTATTTAAACTGCCTTGTTAATTTGGGCGCTGAAGACAGATTAATAGCTGCGTACAGATAAAATCGATGTAAACTAACAAGTAGGCCATATCTGTAACCTTGTCTTCAACACTCGTCGTTTGTGTATTATCCTATTCATTGTACATTTAATTTCCTCTTTGTTTATGGTGCACAGCGGACGTACGGTGCCTTTGCGTTTGGGTGCTGCGGTTTCTACAGGACCGTTTTTCTCATTTTTGCAGTGATTTTTGTTTTATTTGTGAAGTGTGAAGCTATTTTCAAAAATGTATCTACTAAACCAGTCACTGTATTACAATATTAAATATGTTTTTCTTATGTGCAAAGGTTTATACGAACATACAACACGAACCTTTATAATTACTTAGGTGCATCGTTACAGAAATAAATATGCAACCACATGTACAGACGCAGAATGAAACATATTTTCAGCTGCAAAAAATGTACTTTTACTTGTATTGACCTTTATTGTTAAACGTGCTTTTATCTACAGCACCTGCTTGTATATGCAACTGTTTCATGTAAGTTTTCAGATACACAAACATCAGTCACCAACTTGTAGTCACTTTGTTCTGTTCACCATATGTTTTAATCCGTCCTGTACACTTGCAAAATATGTGGCAAGTTGTGTGTTCGCCGTTTTCTAAAAGGTTTGATCGATCTTCCAGTGTATCAGTCGATATATAAACTTCCAGCTCGAGAATCACCCTATGTCACCGACGCGAATACTTAGTATTACACAGACGCTTCTTGATTCCTGTCTTTAAAGTTGCAGTCAATGGTCGGCACTGTTAGACTGGGTCAGGTCAAGAAGCAAGACGTTCATTAGGACCATATGTGGATTACATGAGGTTACATGAGGTTAAAATCGTTACCGACAAAATATGTTAACCTCCTTCCAAGATGCTTACCTCCTTCCTAAATACATACCATCATCCAAGATGTGTACTCCTTCCTAAATACAGATGCGTACTCCTTCCTAAATACATACCATCACCCAAGATGTATACTCCTTCCGAAATACATACCATCTTCCAAGATGCGTACTCCTTCCTAAATACATACCATCTTCCACGATGCGTACTCCTTCCTAAATACATACCATCATCCAAGATGCTTACCTCCTTCCAAGACACGTACTGCCTTTCAACAATAACATATTCTAGTGACGCATTTGGTTAACTGAATAAACTGTGTTGGTATACTTTCTGTATGTTTACTAATTGGAAATGAACTAGTTGCACGGGGACTTCTGTGGAAGATATAACTTGTCTACCTCAAATTGCCTTTATTGCCTACTGACCATTCCAAGTTGGTAACCCTGTCTTCACCATTCTTTGTGTTGTGTTTTGTCCTGTTCCAGTAACCCTGTCTTCGCCACTCTTGGTGTTGTGTTTTATCCTGTTCCAATAACCCTGTCTTCGCCACTCTTTGTGCTGTTTTGTGTCCTGTTCCAATAACCCTGTCTTCGCCACTCTTTGTGTTGTGTTGTGTCCTGTTCCAATAACCCCGTCTTCGCCACTCTTTGTGTTGTGTATTGTCCTTTTCCAATAACCCTGTCTTCACCACACTTTGTGTTGTGTATTGTCCTGTTCTAGTAACCCTGTCTTCGCCACTCTTGGTGTTGTGTTTTGTCCTGTTCCAATAACCCTGTCTTCACCACTCTTTGTGTTGTGTATTGTCCTGTTCTAGTAACCCTGTCTTCGCCACTCTTTGTGTTGTGTTTTGTCCTGTTCCAGTAACCCTGTCTTCACCACTCTTTGTGTTGTGTTTTGTCCTGTTCTAGTAACCCTGTCTTCGCCACTCTTTGTGTTGTGTATTGTCCTGTTCCAATAACCCTGTCTTTATCACTCTTTGTGTTGTGTATTGTCTTGTCCCAATAACCCTGTCTTCACCACTCTTTGTTTTGTGTTTTTTCCTGTTCCAATAACCCTGTCTTCACCACTCTTTGTGTTGTGTTTTGTCCTGTTCCTATAACCCTGTCTTCACCACTCTTTGTGTTGTGTATTGTCCTGTTCCAATAACCCTGTATTCACCACTATTTGTGTTGTGTATTGTCCTAGTCATTGAATGTTAATGTGCTCTTAGTTTATACAATACAGACCTACCTCAGGTGATACTGCGTCGCGTGCTGTGGTTTCTATAGGATAGTTGTTTCCTTTTTTATACACACCTTTGATGAAGCTTTGTAGAATTTTTAACAACTACATCGTCGACTATACAATCCGCCAATGAATCTAAAAACCAAACGTCATGTGTGTCCCATATACACTACATATCAGGACACTTGAAGTGATAAAGGCACGGCCAGCTGCAAACAGAGAATCCAACTATTTTAATTAATGTACATTTAAAGATAAAAAGATAACAAAAACAAAGAAGCATTATACTTACAGTACAGATAAACAAAATGTCTATAAGAAACTGTTTATTAAAAAGTCTCTCAGCTTGAGCTGCTCCCTTGAATGAACTGATGAAGACCAGTCGGGATAATGTCAGTAGGTGTTCATCGTCTCAAATGAGTATTTACGGGGATAAAACATATAGCATTGCATAGAGTTTAAAAAGATAGAGTAGTGTCTTTTCGTAGACACTAACACTAGTGACAAAGCAATAGTCGGGGGTTTGTCACCTATGTAGCGGTGTAAGAAACTCAAACATAAGTAGAAAACTCCATACTGGCAGCAACGGTGGGATTTTTATCACATAAAGGCAAACTAGGAGTGAAATATTAAAATTACATAATACATTTAAAGTACCATTTATATTAACCAACACATGAAAATGCAAGACAATGGATTGTACAAATGAAGACAATGAATCTTGTTTTATAAACATTCTTCCTTACGTAACCATCATTCTGTATCCGCCTTTTCATCTTAAATAATATCATGTATTTAAATTGTTTCAACAAACAAAACATTAATCAACGAAGATTTTTTTTCCAGATTCACTTGACAAATTAAATACCAGTTCCAGCAATAAGGTGTTATGGCCTGTCATCGGAACGTTGGCGTTTTTGTTCATTCTTGCTGGTGTGGTTGTTGTAGTCGTTATAAAGAAACGAAAACTGATGAAAGCAAAAGGTAAGTACCGATACATCATTTAAAAAAGCATGTATGTAGAACTTAATCTCATTTTCGGAAAAGCGTGTACATAATGCGTGCTTCGTTGAGTGGAGCTTGCTTCGTTGAGTGGAGACAGTATCATATTACAGCGATATCAAAATTGTATTTAATATTCATTAACATTTATCCTTAGAAATTGTTACTTACACTTACAATATTAAATCAGCCTACTCGGTACATATTTAAGCAACTCTGTTCGGATTATAAACACCCTATCTGCATTCCAACCAAATGGATTATTTTTGTGTGAGGAATTTATAGTGTTTAGTTCGTATGGACATGTTAAAGATGTAACTTCTGCTAGGACTCAAATATAAATGTCTAAATATAATATACTTTATAGAATCAATCCAAACGAGTGTGCAGTACAACAAACCAGATGTTGGGTAAGACATTTTAGGACTATTGTTATGTGGATGTTACTATCCTTTATATGCTCCAGATGCAAAGGATGCATTGTCCATTATTAATTTTGACGTTTCCAGTTCCAATATTCGATTCAGATAGGGCATATTTTGCATACCGGATATGCATATCCTCGTTCTAAACCATTGATGGGTGCAGATAAAATATTATTACACGCGCAATAAAGTAGTGCCTGTTTTGGCTATTTAAAAGTGATGTTACCGAAATAGAGAAAAATCTTTAAAACGACTGGTTCCATTGTAATCGTATGTTTTGTAATCATAATTTTCAATAAAAACAAAGGAAGACGCACACATAAACAATTAAGCATGTTCGTCGTCATGTAAGTATATGTTAAATTAAATTCCCGGTTGTATCGAACTG
Source organism: Cyrtodaria siliqua (assembly GCA_037043455.1). Taxonomy (NCBI): domain Eukaryota; kingdom Metazoa; phylum Mollusca; class Bivalvia; order Adapedonta; family Hiatellidae; genus Cyrtodaria; species Cyrtodaria siliqua. The sequence continues at coordinate 29,875 of JAWPHD010005868.1, read as the reverse complement.
CGTTCTTTTTATGGTTTGTTCAGTGCATTTTCAAAGTACACACACTTGAAATATGTACTATTCAGAAGTTCTGTAAATATCAGGTTAGATTACAGCGGTTTGCTATATTATCCATATTCATCCAAGTGCACGAGAATATGTTTTTATTTTTTATTTTACAGGGAATCGGGTAACCTCCATACGTTAGATGTGATATCTAAAGGTGAATCTGCCGAGAGTAGTACATCTGGTAAGTGACATTTATGTTATGCATGTATGTTCGAATGTAAATAATGTGTATACTTTATTCCACTTTATTCAACCTTTATTTTGTCATTGTTTAAATGAATCAAATAATGGTAAATAGTTCTGCTTTCAATAACTCTTTAATTATGACTGTTTACTGCTGTAGATAATGTTTTTACACAAGTTAAATTCGTGATTGAAATATGATCTGAGACATTATATTTAAATGAATTACATACACACTTCATATGGTTTTCTTTGTATATACTTTTACAGATAATGAAAGAAACTATTACAACATACCCAGGTTAGTGATTAGTTATAACTTAGAACGGTAGCAAACATATTTGACTACCGTTCATGAACAGTCTCAATCGAACCGGGACTGCAATATTTCATAATTTTAGTATTCGGCCGTTTCCAAAGGCATACTCTTTGGAATCCTTTCTTCGTCAAGGTAATCATTTTTGTGCTTAAAGGATGTTGGGGTGAGTTTGTGATATAGCATAATCTAAGCATACACAAGTTTGTTTACGCAATATTATAACTAGCTTAAATGGTATTTTATTATATTTAAGGTGTAGATATGTTAAATAAAATTGTAAACGAGTTCGACCATGAACAAAATCGACACATGAGATAAAATATTAAGTAAGATAGTTGAATATCAGTTTGTCTACGTGATGTATTTTCAAAATCGTGTTTGACTTTCACCGAACTCAGTAGATATGTTTGTACCGTAAAGTTGTTTGATGAGTATTACGCAGATACGACCACTGGTAATGTCAAAATAATGAATTCAGTTTAAGTGGCGCAATAACTTAACTAAATTATATTAGCTGTACAAACTGGGGTTTATATTAATAAAAGTTTTAATGTGTTATTGTCTACTCATTTAATTAAGAGCAGATAATTATGATTTTTCATTTTAAGATTATGAAACGAAAATAAAAACCATGGTGTAAAATGCAATTTTAATAATTTAAAGATGTTAGTGTTTACCGGTAAATGGCATTAAATATTTATTTTTTTGAATCATTTCTTAAAATAGTCATTCACAGGTATATAAACATCAATAAGATAATATTTTATTTATTTGTTGTTGTTTTTTGTGTGGGGTGTGGGTTGTGGTGGGGTGGTGTGAATGCGCGAAGAGGTAGACACGTTCTGCACAGAAAGACTGGGCCATTAACGGTGTATTCTCTTTTCGCTCTTGTTTATAGTGTGTACTCGCAATGTGGCTTTCTAGGATTGTTTTCATATTCATATATACCTGATCATCGTTGTGTTGTACTTATATAGCCTGTTAATGCTGTCTGGTTTGATTTACTGACGTACACTGTCCCGTTTAAGTGATGTTTGATTCGCTCTGTGACGTGGGTTAAACACCGCCACCATTCCACTCCAGTGGCCTACCTTATAATCGCTTTTTGTTTTGAATGCGTGGTTTTAGTTAAATGCATTCTGTGAATGCTACATTTCCTATTCGGTTTTTGTACACCCACATAGTGTATCAGACTAAACTAACACACATTTTATTGTTCATACATTACACAGCAAACCTCTTCATGAAAGTTTGCAGCCAAACACTCAACAAGGAGGAGGGTACGAAACGGCTCTAGGCCTATCTGGTATGTTTTCATAAATGTTTGTACTATAAAAAATGTATAAATTGAATTCCTTTTGTATTTATAATTATTGATACAAGTACAATATAATGCTAATGTTATTTCGGTATGCGACATTCTTTCGTAATAAGGCATGGTATCCATTACCTATCTCCGATAGATAATATATATGTATACAGTATAGCCATATGATATGTTTCAACTGTCCAAATAAACGTGTTATTTTGATTATTTAATTTTAAAAAATGTTTGACAGTCAAAATACTGGCATTGATTTCAATAAATGTGTATGGCATCAATGTAAAACTACATAAATAGTATTAACTTGTATCATCATGGGTTTGTATTGTTTTTTTTTCAGAAAGAGAAATTTCTACGAACAAGTATGTACCTATATATCACCAACTTAGACACATTATTCATCCTCTATGGGTTTAAAGGGTAAATGGGGATTGTCACTATAAATATATAGATATACATGTATGCCAGATTTATTTTAGATAGTTGGCTATTGTTTGGTATTTTAATTCATAGTTTAAATGTTAAATACTGCTATAACGTTGATTGTGAATTGGGAGGTATGGGAAATCGGGTTGGGAGGGCTTAACATAAGCAAAACATAATCACACGCTATTATCTTGTTTTTCTTCGTTTCGGTCAAGCATATCAAGAACAATTTATATTATAAAACAGATTTAGATAAAATACAATAATACCTCTTAAGGCAATTACAGAGTTATTTGATTATTTCAGTCAACAATACGAATCCCTTGACAGAGGAGCCCTGGATTCAGGTACAACAACGGCTGACACCTACGACTCACTGAATCCGAGTGATGGTAATGCACTCCAAACTTATGCTGGGTCTGGAATAACTCTGAATGTTGACTTAATTGTAGAGATTTCGTTTTGATGGGATGTACTTTTATTAATAACGTTGTATATATTTATAAAATGAAATTACTAATATTATCTCAGTATTCGAAATTATTTCGTATGAAGAAGCTACCATTACCTATTTCCCCTGGATACCATATATGCATGCAGTATATAGTATATGTCATGTTTCAACTGTTTCAATAATCGTGTAATTTTGATAATCAATGAAACACGTACACTCTTTGACATCAAGACTGACATTGAATTGCTTCCAAATGTGTATGACATAAATGTAAAACTGCATACATAATATTTACTTGTATTGTATGGGTTGTTGTTTTTTATTCAGAAAGAGAAGTTTCGCCAAACAGGTATTTCTTTATCACCAATTTAAACACATACTTCATGCCGCATGTGTTTAAAAGGACACTGTCCGCAAGTAAAACATATATTAAGCATGAGCAAATAACTTTCTGATTTTCATTCAGTGAAATGTATACACGGAAATATGCGCAACTAAGTCTGTAGTAATAAATTCGTTAATTTGAAAAGAAAATGTTAATTAGAGCATTGTTTAATCACCCTTAGGATATGTTTCCTGTTCTTTAATTTAGTCATTTTACTGTTACTTGTGATACGCAGACTTCATAACCTCTGCTCCCTGCTAAATTCCAGTTTGTGTATTTCTCGTTTAGGGCAAAGCATTTTGTTAGAAACAGGGACCATACGTCGTTGGCCATGGAATGGTATGAAAATACCTCATTGAAGGTTCCATGTTCACCGTCATATGCATACTATCTTCGGGATGTCTCAAATTTCCGTACTATTGACATTTTAAATATTGAGTTCTGGTCAACCCGGGGCTAGAGGACCTGACCGATAGCAAGCACTTTTCACTACCGTTCATGAACAGTCAAACCGAGACTGCAATATTTTTTTATATTTATCCTGTTCGGCGATTTCCAAATTTCCCCTTTGATACTCTTTTTATTTATTGCTTGTAAACATAGCTGGGACCGCAATATTGGTAATTAAATTGATCACATGACATCCATTATCGCATTAGGTTTTAATTATAGTATGTCTTGCATCACATAACTGTCCCGTGCATCTCACATGGTAACCAGCGAGTGTAATTTTAGTGTTGACAACATTCAATAATGGTAGTGGTAGTTGTATAATGTTTGTCATTGTAACTATTTTGTATTTTTAAGCTAAATACTACATATAATGCAGATATAAGGAGTAAATAGGGATTTTCAATAGAAATATATAGATGTACCCAACATTTATGTTAGATATTTACTGTTAAATACTGCTATAATATTGATTGTGAATTGGTGTGTGTGTAGGTCATAGGTAGGGGTGGGATGGGGAGTTCAAATCACATAGTTTGATCTCCTTTTCCTCGTTTCGGTTTTAAATAAGACATGTACAGAGTTGATCTATTTGTTTATTTTAGTCAGCAATACGAGGCCCTTGACCGAGGTACACTGGAGACAACGACTGACACCTACGACTCACTGAAACCGAGTTATGGTAATGCACTCCCAACGTATATCATTGCGATTGTGCGGAAATCATACAATGCGCGCACGAAGAATAATATTGCAAACCATCCATGTTTAAACAATATTTACCAGATTTGAATTGACCAGTAATGATTAATTTGTAAACAGATTACTTTATTGAGTTTATTGACACCGAATTATGTTGACTAAATATTTACGATATTACTAGTTTCGAAATAATATGCCCCTTGCATTCAACAACATTCTTTGATTCGTTGCAAGATAGGTATTACTGTTGTTATGTGCTTATCGATAAACTATTTAGATAATATAGAGCCGTCAGAGACTGCTACGGAGACACCCAGGATCAAATTAATATAATATCGTTTGCATAGATTCCTGCTGTGTATTTATATGTCCGGAGGGTAGACTCCAGTACAGGGGATTTCCCAATTAACGGAAACGACAGGGTACCGCCCGGTTAACGGTCCCATATGACGGATTAACACTCTGATTTTCTTTTCTACTATGGTTAATACTATCTATCCTAAAGAATATCAACTCAACAAAGATAACATTTCTAATACTGTCGCTTCTTTTATTGATTTACATCTATTGAAAATGTCGAAACAATTAGTAAGCTCTATGACATTAGAATTGATTTTAATTTTGATATTGGTAATTATCTCCATTTATAGAGGGATGTTTCCAGAGCTACATCTTATGGGGTCTATGTTTTTCAACGTATTCGGTTTTTTTTCTAGTCGTGTTAAGGACTTTAATATTCGTAATTCGTTCACTAAAACGCTACTCCAGCAGGGCTACCATTACAATAAACTTCGAAAAAAATTTGCAAAATTGTATTATCGTAACCCCGATCTACTTTTAAAATGCAATAGTAATTTAAGAACTCTTTTGCGACAAGAACTATCACATTCTGACTACTATGGTGATGTGATTTACAATTTTCGTAAGATCCTTGGTCATAATCACTTTCAAACAATCTTTATTAAACTTGTTAAAACGTTTATCAAAAGAGGTTATGACCTTATCATTTTGCAACGCACTGCACTATTTAGTGGTTGACACATTTACAATTCGCCGCTATGTTTTCCGCTGTGTGCGATGACCGGACAGATTGTGAACCCTAAAATGACGTCTACCTAAATCCTTTTATAACGGTAGCGTTTAATGTTTGTCTTTAATCTTGTCTTGTCGTACCCTTCACGCTTTGTTTTTTATTCCTCTGGCTCTACAAAGCCACTGAGTACTTGCTTTGTGGTTTTCAAGGTTTTTTTTCTATTATATATACATGAGCATTTATGTTTTACTTATATTGCCTATTAATGCTGCCTTGTTTGTCAGAGATTATAATCCGGTGGGAAATATCTGTATTTACACTGTCCCGTTTATTGGGATGACAATAGAGTAAGACTGAGTTTTGATGCACTCTAGAACCTGGTTTAAACCCCCAGCGGACTTTTTTGCCACTTACATCCGTATTTGTTTGTGATGTCATATCTGGCCTTTTATTCATCTTTATTGTTGTTGTTGGTTTCTGTCTGTTTTTGTGGTTGACTGTGGTCCATTTCCTGTTCGATTTTTATATCTACTTTTACTGTTTCGGTGTTCATAGACAAATCCTAATCAATGAATTAGAAAACGATGTATAGTTTGATATATATATTTGCAGAATCCAGAGCTGAAGAAAGTAAGGTGGAGGTTTACGAAAACTTGAAACTGCAAGCCAGTGACAAAACAGCAAAGAAAAAAAAGTAGCATACTTATATTACATATGGAAGTGTAACCAGGTGTTAAAGATATCAAACTTTACCTAAATATAACATATCCAACTTACGATTCATTAAGTTGTCAGGAACATGTATGAGCCAGCGAATGCGAACGCTGTCATGGTTTATCATAAAGGATCGTCAATACTTCACATTAAGGAAATGTTCAAAAACATTGTGTCGCATTTAAATTTAGTTTATTTTTACTAAAGAAATATAAAAAGATAACTTGAAGACGGAATAAAGATGTTTTTATAAAAATTGTTTCATACTCTTATCCAAACATTTAGAAAAGCAAGCAACATTTAAACAATATAACAGCTATCATTCTTTCCATATCACATTTTAAAATGGATAAAATTATATAGTATGTTTTGTTAGACAACAGCATTCAAAATATTAGTTCAGTCTGTCATGTACATATTATACAATTATGGACTTTTCAGCTGTTATACATGATGTGATATGCACCAAAAAAATCATTATTGACCGAGGCGATAGCCGAGGTCAATAATGATTTTTTGGTACATATCAACATCATGTATAACAGCTGAAAAGTCCATAACTGTTTTATTATATAACCCTCAATTTACAATTATATAAAACAGGTCAATATCAAAAAAACAATTATATAAAACAGGTCAATATCAAAAAAACAGGTCAATATCAAAAAAACAGGTCAATATCGCTAGATATTTTTTCTAAAAAATTACTTTTTAGCCAATGAAAACGCGTCTATTTATAGGTTATATAATAATGTTATTTATGATCTATTTAATTTGTATATTTGCTTAGATATTGTTATTGATACTCGCCAAAGGACAGATGAGCTTATGTGATGATATTAAATGAAACCGTCTTATGTTTCCACGAAAATACGTGCGAAGGAGGGCAATGTTTTGTTTTAGCATACAGACAATGCCATACTATTTTACTCTGTGTATATACTATGAATTCATACGATCTCAGAAACTAATACATTTCCATTTCGACTTTTATATCTATTGTTATATTCACCTTGTTACTTGAATATTGTTTTCGTTATTTTCGTCACATTTTAGGCTATATATGATGGTCGATTTTGTTCGTGGTGGAGGCAGACCACTCACTTGGGTAAGCAAGTATTGTGTACCTCCCGCCATCCGTAAAAATCGACACATTCTCGCTTGCAAGTCCTTATACTGAGTATAGGAAATGTAAACACATCCTCTTCTCTGAGGTCTATTTCCGGTTATAAATATGAATTGGACATAGTCCATGGTCGTGTCGTTGCCGCTCATTATTCAAAAACAAAAACCATAGAAATTAGTTTACTTCTAAACGAAATATCTTCTTAAATTGCCCAACAAATTCTAACACAATATCTTGTCCATTCAATTAAGTGTTTTTCGTTGTCGTCAAATAATTAGGATGTCTGCCACGACAAGGCATGTATTACACAGATTTATGAAGATAATTGTAAAAGCATACTTCTCTGAAACCGCTTTCCAAAAGCTTATTCAAAATGTTTGTTGGCGACGACGTAACGTATTTGTGTTTTTTCATATTCACCCGTTATATAAGATAAACGCAGTAAATAACAATGTATTAAATTAAGGACATTATGCATAGCTACACTTTATATATAAGTTATACATGTTAATTTGATTGACATTTAGTGCCTTCCTACGTAATCGATTATTTTGAAATGGCTGTAGCCGAGGGTTTTATAGTGACTTTTTTTAATCAAACATATTCTCCAACGCTGATTTCCGGTTCAATTTATATTAAGTCCAGAATATCGTGCCTGGTCCTTTGAGTTGAGATCTACCATAACAACGAGAAGTTGTAAAACATAGAAATAAATATATTTCTTTTAAACCAATGTTTAGTTCTGTAAATGAAATATGCCATCAATTTTACTTGCCAAAGAGATACTTGTAAGTCAATTTAGATAAAATATGTATTTTCGCCCACTCATTCCTCCGCGTTATTATTTAATGGCGGTCGCATAACGCACAAACAATTAATATTATTATACCTCACGTTTACATTCCTGTATAAATTGCCACTACTCTTAGCATGAAGCTATTTTTAGTGTTCACCGGTAAACAATTTGTACTATCACACGATTGTGACGTCACGGGAAGTATAAAAATATGTGTTGTTTTTTTCCAATTACGACACGCTTTGCGCAATTGGTAATCCGTGGCCCTTATTAAAATACAGTTGAAGTTATGTCAATCGTAATACGCTTGGTTTCCCAGTGAGGGGTTGTCGACCTGGGGAAAATAATGTCAACCGAGGCGAAGTCGATATAATACTAAAAATATTTATTTTGGTTAAAGATTACAGTCATAACACACAAATTACACACACTATTAGCATAAATAATGTAAGCAATTGCTATTACAAAAAGGAAGTTAACTTTTTATGAGATAGCACAAGCAGTTATCATCAAAAATATTAAAAATATATTTATGTTTGAAGAACACACTTTTGCGTTAACATGGTTAAAGAAAGAAAGTTTTAAACTACATATTAAACTTTTATAGAAAGAAATGATAACCTTTAACAATAGATGACTCATGAAAGCCTTAGGGCTTATTTCGAATGGAATCAACATTAGAAGATCACGATATTGGTTTGGAGAAAATGGGTATTAAGTAATAAAACCATAAGAAATAAGAGGTAACCAGATCAAATAGAAAACCTCAGTCGCTTTCAGTAATGCACATATTTTACGAGGAGAGCTTTTCAAGCTTTTCAAGCCAATATGGTTCTTTTTTTTTCTTATTTTAAAATTTGTATATATGATATTATTTCGTAGAGAAAGAAAGTAATGAACGAGAGAAGTTGTATGTTTACGTGTTTGTGAGAATAAAGCTAATGTTTACAAATATTCTAAATTTCGTTGTAGCATATCTACTTTGATATGCGTCTGTTGCTTTTGGACCTATATATTTCTTTAATATTTTATACTTATTTGTACATTTGTTTATAACAGAGGACCTCATGGAAGATTTTTACTTCTCTAAATGTGTAACCATATGTAAATACAAACTATGTTTATTAATATTATTATTAAAATGATACTCTCGAAACGTTTGTTTCTTTAATCATCTTATGTTAGAAGACTCTTGCTGACGTTATAACTGGCTAGCCAATGTAATTCAGTAAAACACTATCTGGTATGTTTTCATCAGAAATGTCGGCAGTACTCCATGCCCCATGGCTAGGCTAGCCAATGTCATTCAGTAAAACACTATCTGGAATGTTTTCTTCAGAAACATCGTCAGTTCTTCCATGCCCCATGGCTAGCCAATATAATTCAGTAGAACACTATTTGGAATGTTTTCATCAGAAACATCATGCCCCATGGTTAGCCAATGTAATTCAGTAAAACACTATCTGGAATGTTTTCATCAGAAACATCAACAGTTCTGCCTTGCCCCATGGCTAGCCAATGTCATTCAGTAAAACATTATCCGGAATGTTTTCATCAGAAAAATCGGCAGTTCTGCCATGCTCCATGGCTAGCTAATGTCATTCAGTAAAATACTATCTGGAATATTTTCATCAGAAAAAGCGGCAGTTCTGCCATGCCCCATGGCTAGCCAATGTAATTTAGTAAAACAATATCTAGAATATTTTCATCAGAAACATCGGCAGTTCTGCCATACCCCATGGCTAGCCAATGTAATTCAGTAAAACACTATCTGGAATGTTTTCATCAGAAACATCGGAAGTTCTGCCATGCTCCATGGCTAGCCAATGTAATTCAGTAAAACACTATCTGGAATGTTTTCATCAGAAACATCGGCAGTTCTGCCATGCCCCATTGCTAGCAATGTAATTCAGTAAAACACTATCTGGAATGTTTTCATCAGAAACATCGGCAGTTCTGCCATACCCCATGGCTAGCCAATGTAATTCAGTAAAATACTATCTGGAATGTTTTTATCTGAAACAACGGGAAACATCGTCAGTTCTGCCATGTTCCGTGGCTAGCCAATGTAATTCAGTAAAACACTATCAGGAATGTTTTCATCAGAAAATCGGCAGTTCTGCCATGCCCCATGGCTAACCAATGTAATTCAGTAAAACACTATCTGGAATGTTTTCATTAGAAACATCGTCAGTTCTTTCATGCCCCATGGCTAGCCAATATAATTCAGTAAATCACTATCTGGAATGTTTTCATCAGAAACATCGGCAGTTTTGCCTTGCTCCATGGCTAGCCAATGTCATTCAGTAAAACACTATCTGGAATGTTTTCATCAGAGACATCGGCAGTTCTGCCATGCTCTATGGTTAGCCAATGTCATTCAGTAAAATACTATCTGGAATGTTTTCATCAGAAACATCGGCAGTTCTGCCATGCCCCATGGCTAGACAATGTAATTCAGTAAAACACTATCTGGAATGTTTTCATCAGAAACATCGGCAGTTCTGCCATGCCCCATGGCTAGCCAATGTCATTCAGTAAAACACTATCTGGAATATTTTCATCAGAAACATCGGCAGTTCTGCCATGCCCCATGGCTAGCCAATGTAATTCAGTAAAACACTATCTGGAATGTTTTCATCAGAAACATCGGCAGTTCTGCCTTGCCCCATGGCTAGCCAATGTAATTCAGTAAAACACTATCTGGAATGTTTTCATCAGAAACATCTGCAGTTCTGCCATGCCCCATGGCTAGCCAATGTCATTCAGTAAAACACTATCTGGAATGTTTTCATCAGAAACAACGGCAGTTCTGCCTTGCCCCATGGCTAGCCAATGTCATTCACTAAAACACTATATGGAATGTTTTCATCAGAAACAACGGCAGTTCTGCTATGCCCCATGGCTAGCCAATGTCATTCAGTAAAACACTATCTGGAATGTTTTCTTCAGAAACAACGCCAGTTCTGCTATGCCCCATGGCTAGACAATGTAATTCAGTAAAACACTATCTGGAATGTTTTCATCAGAAACATCGGCAGTTCTGCCATGCCCCATGGCTAGCCAATGTCATTCAGTAAAACACTATCTGGAATATTTTCATCAGAAACATCGGCAGTTCTGCCATGCCCCATGGCTAGCCAATGTCATTCAGTAAAACACTATCTGGAATGTTTTCATCAGAAACATCTGCAGTTCTGCCATGCCCCATGGCTAGCCAATGTCATTCAGTAAAACACTATCTGGAATGTTTTCATCAGAAACAACGGCAGTTCTGCCTTGCCCCATGGCTAGCCAATGTCATTCACTAAAACACTATCTGGAATGTTTTCATCAGAAACAACGGGAGCTCTGCTATGCCCCATGGCTAGCCAATGTAATCCAGTAAAACACTATCTGGAATGTTTTCATCAGAAACATCGGCAAATCTGCCATGCCCCATGGCTAGCCAATGTCATTCAGTAAAACACTATCTGAAATATTTTCATCAGAAACATCGGCAGTTCTGCCATGCCCCATGGCTAGCCAATATAATTCAGTAAAACACTATCTGGAATGTTTTCATCAGAAACATCATGCCCCATGACTAGCCAATGTAATTCAGTAAAACACTATCTGGAATGTTTTCATCAGAAACATCGGCAGTTCTGCCATGCAGGAATGATTACGAGGCTCTCTAATCGATTTAGCAATATTAACAGAAGATATTGAACTCATTGCCAAATCTCACCTCTATGATTTAGCAATATTAACAGAAGATATAGAACATATTGCCAATCTCAACTCTATGATTTATAGCTAATCTCTCTCTTTAAAGGGGACATCCAGTAATATTGTCACAAATTGTACACAGTGTATTCTTATTTTACACACACTAGATGGCATTTAATAGCCACTTAAAACTTTTCAAGCGAAAACTACAAGCTATGCAACACAAACAAACCCATATTGTTGAGAAATGTGATTAGGTTGAACAATAACAGCACCTTGTGTAGACGTGTGATTTGTTTTGATGCGTCAATAGATGATAAACAGATCTTAAGTATTTGAATTCCATTAACTTGTTCTGGTGGTTTTTTTAAAATATATTTAAAAAAGTACTTGGTATGTTTTCACACTCTTCAATGGTATTTTTATAATACGACCTTTTCATGGCTTTTTTTGTTTAACTGCTTAATTTCTTGTGTATGTATCATGGTCATTGAAACGGTCTCTTTTATTAGCTCAACTTCCCACAGTGTCGGAGTCGGCCTCAGTTAAACTTTTACGTAAATAAATACTGAAAATGGGGTCCTTTGGAAGCAACAAACACAAACAAGTGATAAAAATAGCAGACTCGATTTTATATGAATATCTTCATGAGAGGTAATGTAAAGTGCTACACCTCTCACATAAAAGATGGAAGATGAATTTCCGTAGTATCTGGAAAGGAATTTAATGAAACTTAACAAATGTATTTACTTTCACAAGAGAACTCGTATAGACAAATGCCGTAATTCTTACATACATTTTAACAGAAGTATGCATTTTTCAACTGAGTTTCCCAATAAGAAGACACAACCTCTAAAATTGATCATTCTGTCATCCAAACGCTCTTGTTATTAGCACAAACCACCTCCGGAGTCTCGGTTTGATTGTTCATAAACGGTAGTTAAAACTGCTTACTACCGATAAGCTTTAGTATATGTACTTCTATAACAGTCATTTGCTCAAGTTTTATAATTTCAATAAGCCTTATACATGAATGGCCATTGTGTTGCTTGTTTGCATATTTGAACTGATTATGGGAAAGCAAAAGTAAGAGTGCTCTATAACTTCTTTGCATGCTACAGTAGAGTGATTAGTCTCACCACACTTGGCAATTAATACTGAACAGGGGATCCATTAATACTGAACAGGGGATCCATTAATACTGAACAGGGGATCCATTAATACTGAACAGGGGATCCACTGGAAGCAACACATACAAACAAGAGAGCAAAGCAGACCCGGTTGTGTTGAGCCTGTTTATCAGAGGTAATATAAGATGCATTACCTCTAACGCACCCTAGCACTGGCATAAGCGGTATTCTACTTTAAAACCACAAATATTCGGCTTGACCAGAAAGTAGTAACATTAATCAAATCGGATGCACCACGCGAACAAATTCACAGAATTGCTGGTTGAAAAAGATGTTTTTAATAAATGTGTGTATTTCTAAAGTTTAGAGTCCCGTTTGCTTGATTGATGGTTCATTTGATTATAAATGGGGTTCTTGGCTCTTTTAAAATGGTGGAAAATATTTTAAAATCAGCGAAGGATGTATTGTTTGGCAACATTTTGGTTTCGGATCACTCTGAAAATGAACGTTTACATTTTAATTTAAACATTAATAGGAAACTGGTAATCCATGTCCTGTTTAAGCAAACAATTCATCTAGAAATAATGTTAATACAGTGTCTTTCATTTTCATGTATGTTATGTGTACACTTAACACCTCTAACGTTCGTGATTTAAATTTCAGCTCATGTGCATTAAGTGTTATTATTCAGTAGATTGAATAAGAGTATATCCGTATTGTGTGAATATGTTTCATTTATCTTCCTACTGAGACCAAAGTACATTATACATTTCAGCTCAAATAAGCACTCGCTATAAAATGATATCTTATACATCTTTTGGGAATATATTTGATCCAGTTTGTTAGTCTGTAGACATTTATGCATCTGTTTTACAACTCTTATAACATATAGTCCGGGTAGATTATCCCCTAAAAAGCGTTTACAAAGTCACGGTTTAAATGTGTGCGATCTATCACGTTATATCTAATATAAATATATACATATATGCCACGTGTTTTAACAATATACTCCTGCTTTTTCTTGTTGTTGTATTTTCCTTCAATTTTTGGAGAACCGTCGTTATACCTGAGTTGTATATCATCATCATAGTATGCGCAGACGCGTACGTATGAAACATTTATTTTTAATATTCTTTGTTTAAATTTAGTCCATTACTCAGATACTAAAAACCATACAGCTACCTTTTACACACTTGTGTCAACATGTCTGCAGTATGTTCCTATTAAAAGTAGGTCCATATGAATGACCTTGCCCTACATTTTGCACTTCTTTTTTATTCTTTTACATTCATGTTTTTATTTTTTTAACGAGTGCTTATATACCAAAAGGCATACTGCTTTCAATCGCAATACACGCCATAATCTACATTACAGGAACATATTTAAAACCATACTAGGTCTGGTCTGGTCTACGTAAGATGCATGAGAAAATATCTGTCATGACTTTTATTCAGAGAAATTTATCCATGGAAACATGAGCATAGCCTCACATAGATATGTAGTAATAAATAAAAAATATATATATATATATTGTTTTGTAAACATCGCTGGGACTGCAATATTTTATATTTCTGTAGCTCACGTGATATTGTTTTGCACATACCATTTTGATAACAGTATGTCTTACATCCCATAACTGTCCCGCGTAGCTCAATCGGGAGCGCGTTCGTCTTACCTTTTGGGTTTGTGATGTATTTTTTGGCCTTTTATTCATCTTTAAATTTGTTCTTTGTTTCTCCGTGTGTTTGTGGTTGACTGTCGTCCTTGAATGCTGCTTTTCCTGTTCGATTTTTATATCTATATTTACCCACAAACTTAATGTTAATTTGGGCTTAGAGTTCAATCCCACGGTGTGGTACTTTTTTGTACCGCTTCGGAATTCCTTCAAAATATCTTGTTTTTATTTTGTAAATAGTCAACAATGGTAGTTGCGTAATGTCAACGAAATTAGTTTGATCTTTAAGTCTTCCGGAATTTCGGAAATTCCGGCAATCTTGGCTTATTTAAAACGCGCCGCGTCCCGTTAGTATTCTACATAACCTGCATTTTTCCAATCATAAAATATTAATTATTATAAGAGTTTAAAATTTAAATTTAAAACTCAAAAGTTTAGTTTATTATAAACAATGGTTTAAAGTCAAAATGATGCCGGATAAATAAATTGAGATGCTAACTTGATAAAACTTCAACTTCAAACTTGTGCCTCTTTAACATTTAGTTATATTGCCTTTAGTATCAGGTGGAGGCGATGCAACATTGGAGGCGATGCAACATTGCAACATTGGAGGAAGGTATAATAAGAAAATAAATAAGCGTGTGTTATTGTTAAAACACGATGTATGCACGCCCTTTTGTGTATTTAAGTAAAATGAAGTGCGCCCCATTGTTCTGGATTTCTATACTATTTAGAAAACCCACTTTTGTGTCGGACATGGTACCGGGTAGACGGGACAATCAAGATTCCTATGCCAATAATAATAGATAGGATCCCGTACCGACCCAGATATTGACTTTTCCGGAGAGGTTTCTGAAGACATCTCATAATGCCAGAATAAATAACCGGGGTAGACGAAATCTTGAACGAGAATCATAGCTCTTATGGTGTGTAGAACAGGTAGGTATCAAGGTCGAACCCATCAGGAGAGGTTTCTGAAGATAGCAAGCAGTGCCTGTATAAACAATCGCCGTATTGCAATAAACCTTGAATACTACGCGTGCATGCATAAAACTCACCAAAGAGAAGAATATCTCGACGATCTAGGCATTTTGTGCACGAATGACCTTGTTTCAGCAGGCATATTTTTCTTGAATGTTTACATTTCGAAATATCGCGCGCTGTGTCTTTAATTCGATTGTTTATGCAGGAACTGCTTGATAGTTTCAGAAACTTCTACCGATGGTTTCGACCCTGATACCAACCTGTTCTATAATGGTTCGCATCGTAGCTATATGGTAGGTATACACCATAATAGCTATGATTCTCGCGGTTAGGTACCGGGTAACAATGTCTTTGTCATGTATAACCTATTCTCAAAATATTGTTTGGATTTATTTATTTTCTGGTTCAATTTTTGAGGCAAGTCACATTTAAGTTTAAAAATAACAAACATGAGTCGGATTGTATATCAGGGGTTTTGTTTGAATGTTACGGCAATAAGATCATACTTCAGTTTATCTCGGCTGGGCGATCAATGTCAAGTCAATTAAATTGCAAATCGGTCAATGCGACCGCATTTCCGGGTTACCGCGGTGGACGTAACGCAATGGTCGGAACGCGGAGTAATTGTACGATGCATTTGTTCAACGTTCGTGTTTTGGCTCTGAAATGGAATGAAAGTTTTGTTTTTTCGTTTTAAGTAGATAGAAATTTATATGAAAAATATAAAAGAAATCCTTCATAGCAAAAGAAAGGTTCAAACCGGAATAGAAATTGCTTTGGACAACGCTATTCAATACTTTTCCTTCGACTTTTCCCGAGAAGCATGGCACAAAAAGAAGCATGCTTTATAAGTAATAATCGATTTTCTAAAAGCAAATTAAACTGCCGTTGATCCCACCATCCCCCCTCCCCCAGCGCTTACGTATTGTTCTGACTTGGAAAAAAACGTACTTTAGTATGCGCTAATCAGATCATCAAATTATTCGTTATATGATGTTTCATGACGGATAACTGACATCATCTTTCAAATGTACACTGGTCAAAATTGCTAACCGGTCATTTTATTATTTGGAATATTATATCAAATATTGTATATTTTGAGTTGATATTTCATACAAATAAATATGAGCAGCAAACAAAACAATCAATACACTTTTTAACTTCAAAATCCGCACTTCCGGTCTCGTGGCTTATTTTGGCGCGAAATCGCATTATTCTCCCGTGCTGCACGAGGTAAGATTTGAACATGTGTTTATGTTCTCGGAATTGTTTATCGTTTCAATCCCAAACAAAAACTTACTAAAAATTAAATAAAAAAATGCGTCGGATGACAACGGAAGAGCGTGGACCGGCCGTCGGTATGATTATTGTTGGTACTTCGATTCGGCAGGTAAAGGACATTGCGTAATTTGTTCATTTTTATTAATTTATTTAATCGATTTTCAACGTTTTATTTTCTCTTTTTCAAGTCCAGTATTGTGTATTATAATATTCCTCATCCTTCCGGCAGTTTAGTTTATTCATAAGTTTACTTGTCTCTCCGTCCGTCCGTCCGGCACTTTGTTTGTTCGTTCATACATGATTCTGTCTAACCATGTTCATTTTTTCAGAAAAATTCGCAAGAATGAGATGTTTTATATTTATAGGTAGCAAGAACAGTCAACAGAAGTTTTTCAACAATTCACGACCTTTGGCTCAAGTACAATCGCACCGGAAGTGTTGATGACCTTCACCGAAGGCCAAAAAGACGTGTGACAACGCAGCGTCAAGATCGCTACATCCTTGTAACACACCTTCGTAATAGAAGAATAACAGCGACAGATACTGCCAGACGTTTAATAGGCGTCCATAATAGAAACGTGATTGATCAAACAGTACGAAATCGACTACGGATCATGGGATTGAGAGCGAGATGACCTTTTGTGGGATTAGTATTGACTGGAAGACACCGGCGAATTCGGCTTCAGTGGGCCAGAAGGCATTTGAGGTTCACCAGATCAGACTGGGAAATGTCGCCTTTACAGATGAGTCCAGATTTAATCTTCAGAAGTCCGACGGCAGAGAGCGAATTTATCGACGACTAGGGGGAACGATATTCGGATAATTGCGTCAACGGAAGATCTCATTTTGGAGGAGGGTCAGTGATGGTTTGGGGAGGTATTAGTTTGCACACTAAAACGGATATGGTGGTTGTTCGAGGAAACCTGAACGCATACCAATACCAGCAACAAATACTTCGACTAACGCTTATTCCCCATATTCGCGCTAACCGTGGGATGACATTCTTGCAAGACAATGCTACTTGCCATATTGCAAGACCTACCCGTCAGCTACTTCAGGGCAACAACATTCGAACAATGGAGTGGCCGCCATGTAGTCCGGATTTAAATCCAATCGAACATATGTGGGACGAAATCGACCGTCGTGTGCGACAGTTACCAAGGCAACAAAATATTGCTGACCTCACAAGGGACATAGTCAATGTTTGGAATAACATACCTCAGCGTTTTCTACATAACTACATAAATTCCATGCGACAACGCTGTGTAGCTGTTGTACGTGCAAACGGCGGTCATACGCGATATTGATTTTTGTAAATTTTGAAATTACTGGTATCTATGAATTTCGATAAAATAAACTTCTTTGAAATTCATAAAATACTTTGCTTTACTGATGTGATTACTTATAGAACATTTTTCAATACATTTATTTCCAATTTCACACATATTTGTTTTTCTGAGACAAATAAATAAGAAAATATCAAGTGATCGGTTAGCAATTTTGACTAGTGTATATGTTGAACGATATCTGTAACGTTTATTTTAAATAAGATTTTAGCAATACTGTTATCTCTGTATTTTCACAAATTATGAGTTATGTTAAGATTTGAAAAACAAATAAGGAAGTTCTTGACTCAAAACAAACAAACTGTTAAATGAAATAAATAAAGCATCTCGGAAAACGTCATCCATATCACATAAAGAAGACAATTAGTATTTTAATTAACTTGACGATTGGCAGATTACCATTTTTTTTGGTACAAGTTAAGAAGTTAAAACCAATGATAGAGCAAGATTTTATTATAATAATATGTAATAATAATGTTAGAACTTATGATCAGAGGATTATACTTTTAACAATAAACAATATTTCATTAGGTCATTTATAATATGCAAATGTACAAATGAGTAAAAACATGTTAAAGCAAAATATCCGGAATAATGCAACTTGCATATATAAACGTAATTACAACACAAATAAGAATACATGTAAACAAATAGTGTGACTTACACATACCTCTCTCTCATCACTTTCACCCTTTATATCATATCATACATGTTTTAACAAACAAGAAACCAATTGGGTCTGAAGACCCTCTTCCTTTATAAAATTGGTAAAATGGGTGGTTTTACTGAAAATACTTAAAATTGTTGATAATGTTGGTATATTCTTACTATACAGGATTCTTGCATGGGTGGGGCGTTGAGGCGGAGAGAAGAGAACGCACCTCTATGAGAGAAATTCATCCAAGTAACGTCCAATAACAAATCCAAAGGTAACATTACATGACGTATCGCAATAAAAACAAATCCGATAAAATCCCACAGGAATTTGAGCTTACAAACATATCATAGGCAACAGTATTATGCAATACCTCTTTTTGGGAGAATATCACATTAAATACTATATTATGATAAAACAAACAGACATACAACATAATGCAAATGTTAACACATAAGAACCTTCAGGTATTTGTCTATGTCATGATACATAGAGAATAATAAATGAGCATTTTCATATCACACCCTATATCATATCTTAGACACCATATCAGTCCGAGAGCTTTATCTCTAGGGCAGATATGGGTCGAGGGCATGATATAGGGTGGGATATGAAAATAAACATTTTTTATTCTATTTATCATATACTTCAACAATGACTTAACTTCAGCTAACTTACTATGCTGTTTTTCAGTGAGAAAACAATGTTATTAATAGATGTAATCCCATTTTGATGTGTTCACGTCTGTCGCGTAAGTGTACACGACATTATTTTTTTCCGAAATTTGGTTTAAAATGAATGCCATTGGATTTGTGGTCCGTGTCGCAAGATGACCCTAGTGGTTGGGGCTAACTCAGGAAAGAATCAATGATGGTGAATGCATTTACATAAGTTTAATGCAACTTTTAAAATATGTTAAATATATATACAATTATCAAAAAAAACAAGCGAATACACAGATGAAATATGAAAAGATTGTTCTCATGAACGTTTAAGACGTTCTTAGTATTATCACAAATACTGAATGTGTCGACTGACTATATACGACCCTAAAGTGTTGTTGAAGTTATAACAATATTGCTGTTCACACGAATTATGATCTAGCGCGATAACTGTGTTGCGCGAGAGCTCATGAATATGATGATGCGCGAATCCAATGGGTGATTTGTCCTCCACTGAGGTTGTGGATGATGTTCCTCCAATGAGGAATGATAACGGGCCTAACTCGTGTCCCGGGGGTTGTCGATTCTATAACCTGGCCATATTGCACAGGTACAAGCGCTCGTAACGTTATATGTTGATTCTAGTGTCGAATCACCTAAAGGGCTTACACACCCTAAAGGCTTAGCTCCACTCCGGGAGGCTTATCTGCACCGGACGGTTTATCTGCACCGAACGGGTTAGGCTGTAATAATACATACGTTTTAGATATCGGTTCATAAACACACCAATCTTATATAATTATTATTACACCAACAAATCATTATCTAATAAATATATGCACGCCACTCTCTAATTATGATGAGTAGCAATGGATGCATATTCTACAACGCTATGTATACGCGTCGAACATTTATACTAGTCACTCATCTCATTGTTAACTAATGCACCTAATATACAATGTTATCAGTTCAATCGTGTATTACAATCACTGAGTTATACGCCAACGTTAACTAATGTACCTATTATACAACGTTATCAAATTAATATTGATTTACAATTAATGGTCAATTACAATAATTACATCTAATAAAGTAACTTCAAAATCATATGCTAGTCTCAAGTTAATGTTTGAGAAACATAAAAGGTAACCGGATGTCGTGACCTCGCCAACCAAGATGGCGCCGCCCACTGAATACAAATGTACGATTAAAGTTCATAAAATAAATACTGACCTCATATTGCCTGTGAATTTCGCCGGTTCCAACCTCTGCTCAATCAAAGTAACTTTCAATCAATCCTGGCCTGGACTTGAGAACAATGCATTTTTTAACCGACGTTCCGCCCAAAACATTATTTCCCACATTCCTTCCATGATACACGTGGCTAAATATGCAGTATTAAATTCTACACGAAAGGACCCTTACACAATTTTGCATTTTAAAGAGATAGACCTATCCTTTTACATACATTAGCACAAAACTAAACTTATTAAACGGCCCTTCCGGACGCCCTCTGTCGGCCACTTAAAATTGGCACGCTGTTACGTGTTACCTGAATATATCCTGGACATTGTGAATTGGTTTCAACCGAACAATGGATTAGCGTGTGACTGACAGGTGCTTACAAGAGCTGTGTACGACAAATACGCTCTACTCGTGATTATTTTTTGACAACATCTCCCCACTTAAAGAAAGTGCTACACTTTTTAAAATCGAATAAAATATAGTTAATATTGACACTTTAATAAACTATTAATTCTTCCTAGCAAATGACATGGTTGCATAATAAGCAACATTAACATTTCAACATTTTTCTACAATTGTACACTACACTGTCGTAACATACACTGCTATTGTACAATACACTGCAATACACTATTATACTATTGTATTCTACTATTGTATTTGACCTGTCATTATGTGCGGCGACTTAAATAGTCTGCCCCAATATTGTCCTTTCAACGGTCTATTACCTGGACTCTCCTGTTACCAGTAACACTACTTCCTGCAACTACAAGAACTCCAACTTTACACATTGCATCCATCTCATTACCAGTATACAGTCTGCGAAATGGAGTAGGGTCTCCTGTTTTCCTAAAGCTACACTGCACTACCTCTGTTGGTCTCGACGTATCGGACCGAACAGCACTACACTCAGAGTCTAAACGACATACCTCTCGTTTCTCTACTACACTAAGCATGCACGATATGTCTATATCTGCTGCTGTCTGCTTACCTACACTAGTTGGAAAATACATGGGACTAGTGTCCTCACTACTGCTTTTCTCACTATCCTCAATAACTGCAACATTAACTACATTTAAACGTCTCACAACACAGTTAATTTTGCATAGCCCTGCATATGTAGCAGGACCCCTCTGGACCACTGTAGAACTTAATGAATTTTCTTAAAAAAAAATTCTTTGTGAAACTTGATGTCTGTTGCACGAAATATCCAACAAAAAACACGGGGTTGACCAATTTGCTTTTTTTTTAATATCAATAGTTTGAAGAGACCCTCTTGAATTTGTACATTTCACTGACATTTTCAAATGTATCTCTACCCAGTATTAGATTCTCAGATCTAGGCTCAGAAACATTCAGGCATATCCTAACCTGTATGAAATCATGAACTTGTCCCATTATTGTCACCTGCAACAAAAAAAGAGAAAATATTTGCACATTTTAAGAAATAAGCAAGAACCGAATAACACAGATCTTTTTTTTAAGCTCCAGAAAGTTCCTACCGTGACTGGCAAGGAAAATAACTGTTTAGTGAGACCTTGAAGGAAAAAAAGTTCCGCGACATGCGACGAAAATCTTTTCTGAAGAAACTTACCTTAAAACCCTACATGAAATGGCCTCATTTGACCACATCGGGCAACTATTTGTGAAATTATAGCATAAAGTATGACAACGTCTGGATTCGACAAATTGAGATCTAGGCAATTCGAAAATATATAGGATTGCATAGAGACGACAAAGGTGTATCTTTAATAACTCCTTCTTTAGTGAAATAATTATCAGTATTGTTGTTTCTATGTTGAGCGTTATGTTTTCTTTACCTAAAATGTGTTTCATATTTAAATTATAATGTGTGTAAGTCAAGTCAAGTTGATATCAAGTTCAGTCAAGTCAAATTATGGTGAGTCAAGTAATAAGAAAGTTATGGTGAGTCAAGTCATAAACAAGTTGGGCAGACTTTCAGCAGCTGATTCAGTCTAGTCTAGTCAAGTCAAGTCTAGTTAATTATAGTCTAGTCGAGTCAAGCAATAGTCAAATCAAGTCAAGTCAAGACCAAAGTAAAAATGTATCCATATACAATTTACTAAGTATATTGATCCGAAATTAACTAAATTCAATACAATAGTTTCACACATTCATGTAAAGTTCAAGTCAAGTCTAAGTCAAGTTCAAGTTAAGTCAAGTTCAAGTCAAGTATAAGTCAAGATTAAGTCACGTTTTGGTAAGTCAAATCATAAACAAGTTATGTAAGGTGTGCAGTTGAGTCAGTCAGTCAAATCAAGTCTAGTCAAGTCAATAGTCAGTCAAACCAAGTCAAGTCAAGACTGAAAATTTATACTTTAATAATATATTCATCTGAAATTAACAAAATTCAGTACAATAGTTTCACACATTCTCGACAACTGTCACAAAATTACAAAACAAAACGCTTTTACAAAATGTCAAGGAACGACGAGAGAAGACAAGTGTACTCGACTGACTCTTTTGAAAAATAAATTCTTTTACGTAAAGTTATAAATTTTCCATGACGTTGTATGCAACCGACATTCTTGACAAGTGACAAATAAATTATTTTACGTAAGCTTTTTTGTGCAAGGCAGTATGCGACCGACATAAATCTTGCGACCGACATAAATCTATTTAACGAGTGAGAAATAAATTATTTTACATAAGGTTATTTTACTCAAGGTTGTATGCTGTGCTGACTGTGCTATGTGACCGACATTCTTGACGAGCGACAAATTTACATTATTTTACTTAATGTTATTTCGCGTAAAGTTGTATAAAATTGAAAGCGACCGAGTTTTTACACAAGTTACGAACAAGTTATTTTATGCAACGCAAGCTTTTTTTAACGTCCGATTGTTTGCGACCGAAATTCTTGACAAGTGACGAATGAATTATTTTTATGTAAGCGTGCGGTTGTATGCAACTGACATTCTTGACAAAGTGACAAATAAATTACTTAACTTAAGGTTACTTTATGTGAGGCTGTATGCGACCGACATTCTTGACAAGTGAAAAACAATAGATTTAATTACGATTAGTTATTACAAATAAATGCTGTACATTTGAAGTGGGTGGGGTATGATTCTAATGTGAAACACTACTTGATTACATCAACAGTACTTATAATTACCTCAAGCATGCAGTCTAGATACTGTCCAAGTCCCATGTATAGATTCGGTGTGGTGTGGAGACATCTGTTTCTCTCACAGTTTGTTGGATGTGGTTCCAAGCTCAGCTGGTCATATCTCGGAGACACAAACTATTATTACAAGGCAGCTCACATGAAGGTTCCGAAGCAAACCCGAGGCACTCTTTACATAAATATATGTTGCCATGTGTGCGGAAACGTTCAAATGAGTGTGTGTTGTTCCGAGTTGGATTGTCTCCCATACTGAGCGTAACCAGACTTCTTATGCATAACTCCATCCAAGGTGTTGTTGTTGTACAGCATACAGTCCGAATGTCTTACACCATAGTCAACTTTACACTGTATAACATTCAAAACTTGTTAAAATCCACACTTGATGCCATTTTACAATCCTCAAACTCACTTGTTTCCATTTTGAAGGCTGTTTTTTCAGAAAACACAAATCTGCATCAATCAGCTGCTATTTAAGCAAGCGCCTACTGAACTGGACGAGGTTTGGTTAAACGTCTCACAACACAGTTAATTTTGCATAGCCCTGCATATGTAGCAGGACCCCTCTGGACCACTGTAGAACTTAATGAATTTTCTTAAAAATATTTTCTTTGTGAAACTTGATGTCTGTTGCACGAAATATCCAACAAAAAACACGGGGTTGACCAATTTGCTTTGTTTTAATATCAATAGTTTGAAGAGACCCTCTTGAATTTGTACATTTCACTGACATTTTCAAATGTATCACTACCCAGTATTAGATTCTCAGATCTGGGCTCAGAAACATTCAGGCATATCCTAACCTGTATGAAATCATGAACTTGTCCCATTCTTGCCACCTGCAACAAAAAAAGAGAAAATATTTGCACATTTTAAGAAATAAGCAAGAACCGAATAACACAGATCTTTTTTTTAAGCTCCAGAAAGTTCCTACCGTGACTGGCAAGGGAAATAACTGTTTAGTGAGACCTTAACACCCCTTGTTGCACATTATCGATTCTACTGATATATTCTTTCAGTATATTCGCATGAAAGGTCTTTAACTTTCCGTTTATCTCGATACGATAATCCATAGTTTTCACTATCCCTCTAACGTAAAACGGACCTTTCCATTGTAATAACAGCTTGTTATTGTCGGTCGGGAGTAACAGTAACACTTGGTCATCTATCTTAAATTTCCTAGCTCTAGCTTGCTGGTCATAGTACCGTTTGTACTTGGTACTTGCCTTAACTAACTGACTTTGAGCTATCTTATAAGTCTCCTCTAGTTTCTCCTTCAGATCTAAAACATACTGATATGTAGTCTTAACCTCATCACTGTTTACTTCACCTGCCCACATCTCTCTAAGAATCCTCATGGGACCTCTAACTGAACTACCGTACAATAACTCAAACGGAGAAAATCCTAAACTCTCTTGTGGAACCTCTCTAAATGCAAACAGCAAAGCATTGAGATACTTGTCCCAATCTTTGGGTCTCTCTGTACACATACGCCGTAACACATAGGGTGATACGGTGTTGTCGTGATTTGACGCAAAGACAATAACCTGCTAACTTCAGCCATACGTTCTGACGTAAACTGTGACCCACAATCAGTCAGCATTTCCTCTGGTACACCTAGCCTACTGAACATATCAACTAATGCCTCAGCTACTCTCTCAGTTTCAATTGAGGGCAATGCTACTGCCTCCGGATACCTAGTTGCATAATCTACCATGGTTAAAATGTACCTATTTTTCCTATCCGACACTGGAAAATTTCGTCCAACTATGTCTACGGCTACTCGCTTAAATGGTGTATCTATCCGTGGCATCTGACCTAAATGTACTTTGGTCACTCGACCTTTTGGTACTGTCCTTTGGCATACATAGCAGGACCTACAATACCTAGTTACATCTCCACTATCGCCTGGCCAATAAAATTCTGCCAATACTCTATCTGACGTTTTCTTTATTCCTAAATGACCTCCCATTATCGACTCATGAGCTACCTTAAGCACTGTCGTTCTATCCTGGGTAGGTACCACTAATTGGTGAAACTGTCTACCACCACTATCTTCACATTCTCTGTACAATAAACTTATATACAAACTTAGAACTACCGGAATCTTTACACGTTTTCACTACACCATCCTTGGCCTTCACTTTACAAGGATCTAATGAATCGTTTGAGTTTGTTCTTCTATAAACTCCGCTTTGGATATGTCACCTACGGCTGCAGGAACCTTTAGTTTTCTATAAGCATGAGCTTGCTTCTGAACCTGCGCTCTAGTCTCTACTGCATTACTTATGCTACTCCTAAAATCGGACACTACCGGAAGTACTGAACCTTTTATGTTCACTATCGTTAAATCATACATCGGGTCGTCCATACATAGTGCCTCTGAAGTCCCTTTAAAGAAAGGTGTATCTACATCTATTCTCGATATTGGCACGTACTCTACCGACTTATTTAACAACATACATGGTGACTGTTTACCTACCAACTGGTCATCCGTAACTAAACTACGCTTAACTACCACACCTGTACAACCTGTATCCCTCATTACAATTACGTTCGTGCCATTCACTCTACCATTTGCCGTTGGAAGATTTGCCTACGGAAAGAGACATTTTCCGATCTTCGCCATTACGCCATCCGATTTAACACAACAGCTACTACTCTCGGTTTTAATAACCGGACTATTACTGCCTCTATCTCTACCTCTACCTCGGTTTTGATCACCTCTACTACCTCTACCAAAATTCCATGGGTTGTTAAAACCTTGGTTCCGACTGCCTACATTGTTGTCTACTCTACTATTGTCTCTAAAATTGTCTACGACAGCGGATACGTTCACCGCTTTCCTACACTCATGTGAAGCATGATTCCCATTACAGTGACTACAACGATTAAAAGGTCTACCTATGTTATTACCACTATTGCTACCTCCTCTAGCACCCATCGAACTACCTCCTCCTCTATAGTTTCCACTCTGGACTTTCTGTTTAATACTATGATCGTCCCCTTGCCGATCTCTAACAGTTCCGTCTTTCGACACTACATTATGAGCTCCACCTTTAGCCTCGGCAAACTGATCTGCTTGTGTTGCCATTTCTTCTACACTAGCTAATTTTCTTTCTTTCAGAAATAAGAAAAGATCTCTACATCGTTTAAATGTACACCAAGGCATTATGAATGCATAGCTGGGTTTGGATACAGAGCTGGCTCGGAGATCGATATTCGGTTAAATTTATAAGAAGGCATACTGAATACAGAGCTAAGTTTGAATTTCGAGCTGGCTCTGAGATCGATATTCGCTTTAAACATACACCAAGGCATTTTGAATACAGAGCTGTGTTTGAATTTCGAGCTGGATTTGAGATCAATATTCGTTATAAACATACACCAAGTCATTTTGAATGTAGAGCTGGGTTTGAATACAGAGCTGGCTCTGAGATCGATATTCGTTATTAACGTTCACCAAGACATTATGAACGCAGAATTGGGTTTGAATACAGAGATGGCTCTGAGATCGATATTCGTTTTAAACATACACTAAGTCATTTTGAATGCAGAGTTGGGTTTGAATTTCGAGTTGGCTCTGAGATCGATATTTTTTTTAAGCTTACACCAAGGCATTATATATGCAGAGTTGGATATAATACAGAGCTGGCTCTGAGATCGATTTTCGTTTTAATCATACACCAAGTCATTTTGAATATCGAGCTGGTATTGAATTTCGAGCTGGCTCTGAGATCGATATTCGCTTTAAACGTATAACAAGGCATTTTGAATACAGAACTGGGTTTGAATTTCGAGCTGGCTCTGAGATCGATATTCGTTTTAAACGTATAACAAGGCATTTTGAATGCAGAGTTGGCTTTGAATTTCGAGCTGGCTCTGAGATCGATATTTGTTTTAAACGTATAACAAGGCATTTTGAATGCAGAGTTGGCTTTGAATTTCGAGCTGGCTCTGAGATCGATATTCGTTTTAAACGTGAACCAAGTCATTTTGAATATCGATCTGGGTATGTATTTCGAACTTGCTCTGAGATCGATATTCGTTTTAAACATACAACAACGAATTATGAATATCAGCTCGAACTTCAATCCGAACTCGATATTCAAAAGCCTTATTGTGCGTTTAAAACAAAAATCGATCTCAGAGTCAGCTCAAAATTGAAACCCAGCTCTGTATTCAAAATGCCTTGTTGTATGATTATAACAAAATTGAAACCCAGCTCTGTATTCAAAATGCCTTGTTGTATGATTATAACGAATATCGATCTCAGAGCCAGCTCGAAATGTAAAACCCAGATCGTTATTTAATATAAATATCTTATACACGTTTAACCAAATATCGAACTCAGAGCTAGCTCAAAATACAAACCCAGCTTTGTATTACAAATGCCTTGTTGTATGTTTTTAAAACGAATATCGCTTTCAGATCCAGCTCGAAATTCAAGCCCAGCTCGATATTCAAAATGAATTGGTGTACGTTTAAAGGGGCATACGGCAATTTTTATTTTTTAAAACGTCACGGCATCTCGCCAGCTCGAAATTCAAACCCAACTCGATATTCAAAATTCGTTGTTGTATGTTTACAATGTCAATCTCAGAGCCAGCTCTAAATTCAAACCCAGCTCGATATTCAAAATGACTTGGTGTACGCTTAAAACGAATATAATTCACAGAGCCAGCTCGAAATGCAAACCCAGCTCGATATACAAAATTCGTTGTTGTATGTTTAAAACGAATGACGATCTCAGAGCCAGCTCGAAATTCAAGTCCAGCTCGATATTCAAAATGCCTTGTTATGCGTTTAAACTAATATCGATCTCTGTGCCAGCTCGAAATTCAAACCCAGCTCTGAATTCAAAATGCCTAGTTATACGTTTAAAACGAATATCGATCTCAGAGCCAGCTCGAAATTCAAACCCAGCTCGATATTCAAAATTCGTTGTTGTATGTTTACAACGAATGTCGATCTCAGAGCCTGCTCGAAATTCAAACCAAGCTTGATATTCAATATGACTTGGTTCACATTTAAACGAATATCGATCTCAGAGCCAGCTCGAAATTCAATTCCAGCTCGATATTCAAAATGGCCTGGTGTATGTTTAAAACGAATATCGATCTCAGAGTCAGCTCGAAATTCAAAACCAGCTCTGATTTCAAAATGCCTATTTATACGTTTAAAACGAATATCGATCTCAGAGCCAGCTCGAAATTCAAACCGAGTTCTGCATTCAAAATGACTTTGTGTATGTTTATAACGAATATCGATCTCAGAGCTAGTTCTGTATGTAAACCCAGCTCTGCATTCATAATGCATTGTGTAAGTTTAAAACGAATATCGATTTCAGAGCCAGCTCGAAATTCAAACCCAGTTCTGTATTCAAAATGCCTTGTTATACGTTTAAAACTAATATCGATCTCAGAGCCAGCTCGAAATTCAAACCCAGCTCTGTACTAAGAATGCCTTGTTATACGTTTAAAACGAATATCGATCTCAGAGCCAGCTCGAAATTCAAACCCAGCTCTGCATTCATGATGCCTTGGTGTACATTTAAAACGAATATCGATCTCAGAGCCAGCTCTAAATTCAAACCCAGCTCTGTATTCACTTTGCCTTCTTCTAAGTTTAACCGAATATCGATCTCAGAGCTAGCTCGACATTGAAAACCCAGCTCGATAATGAATGTCGATCTTGGATATTCGATCTCATAGCCACATTATAGAAGGCCCCATGTAAGACTATTTTGCAACTAATTAGGTATAACCTTCTATAAAAAGCATTAAGTATGATTGTAATTATAATAATAATAATAATTATTATTACTATTATTATTATTATTATTATTAAACATCGTGTTACAGGATGGTCGATAGTGGTTTAGTCGGGGGAAAATACAACATTTAACTATTTCAATAAGAGTTAAATATACATACTATGAAACAGTGACTAAATAATAATTGTATAACGAATATTGTTGTGCTTAATTAATTACTGTCAATTATGAATAGGATGTGATGACGACAATGCTGATCATATCTCTTATCTGCACCACTGCACGAAACTACATAACACTTC